>QLOM01006910.1:0-15704 GCA_003313785.1 Termitomyces sp. MG148
TGCGGTGGTCATTATTTAGTTCCGAATTAAATAATATTTTGCCTCTGCTTCTGATCACGAAGGGTTCGGAATTGAAGCATGTAGCGCAAAGCAGATTGCTACAAATCTGTAGCAATCCCCATGTATATAATATTGTGGCTGGTGTTATGTCATAATGGTGACTGAAATGATGAAATTCCTAGATTTGCATACAATGTTGCACTGCCTGCTTGCGCTGAGTGTTTGCCATATGAATGATTGATGAAGGAGTACAGTTTCCAGTCAAACCAACTTCACATTGGTGGTGAACCATCTATGGTGAGAAAAAGTGCTGGACGTGTGCCATGAAGAATATCTCAGTGCTTGATAAACTTTCTCAATAGAGAAATCGGATCTGCAATCTCTTGATGGGTGAAAAGTATTCAGTGCCACAATAAAATGGGTCTGACTTGTGATAAGAAAGTCAATAGGAAGCATACCTGGATGAAAACTGTAGATATTATACTTGAGGCTGATGCCTGCCTCTTGGGTATAGGATTCTGGTACTCAAAACTATGCATGGCTTTCTTTTCACAACCACCAGCTGATGCCCTAAAAGATCTCATCTTTTTTCTGGAGGCCCTGACTGTGCTCTCTGCATTAGTACATGCCACAGAAAACATTGGTTACCTGCTAAGAATCATGATTTTTACCAACAATGCAAACACTTTAATACCCTACATGCATTACCAGTCTACAACTGTAAGGGGAACACTTGACGTCTGTGGAACTCCTTCCACAGAGTCGGCGATGCAAGGGGCAAGCAAGAGTCAAGCGAGTGCAGAGGCGGGCAGGAGTCAGGCAAAAAGCAAGCAAGGCTAACAGAGGGTTGGACGGTGCTAGATAAGCTTACGGTTGGTTCAGTGGATAGGCCAGAAGAATACTGCTATTGTTCAGCCTAGGGATATTCTATTCCACAGGCTGCCTACATTGGTGGCTGTGCTATTACTAATACTGTTTACTAATTGGGCCCCAGTATGTAAAGGAGTATGACTAACAATAATCGATGCTGAGTAAGGTCTAGGCATATGACTCATCAAGGCTGACTACTACAAAACGGAAGGGGAAAGGGTGGGCCAAGTGGCCGGTCGGATCTGCTAGGAATAGGCATATCGTTGGACTAAGCTTGGAATAGGGTTGGACATGGTCTGGAGACTGGTCCCCTGACAACAACCCAATCCTATGCCACGTGGTCAACACAATATTAGCAGGAAACCACAAGTTAAAAGTCAGATTCATACTAAGTGAACTGAATGAGGTTTCTGACCTTGTTTCCTGTGGAAAATTTGATGATGCACCAAGACTTTTCCTATTTTTGAGTGTGGAGCCCTTTCAACCCCTTTGTCTACCACTGAGGGCTGCAAAAAAATGAGGTACTCAGAGCAATAGGTAAAACAAAGAAAGGTTGACCAATAATCTAAGTAGAATAACCAAAATAGGAAGAAAATAGTCACAGCCGCTACCAGTTGGTTCTCCTCAGAAACTCAAAGCCTCCTCATGGCACATTCTAGGTGGCAAGAATCGGTGCATGCCTAGTTGCGGACTGCATCATGGTGGGATCAAAGGAGGGCATTTTTTACGTTTGCCCAGCCATCGGAGTTAACATTTCTGGCAGCATTGAGAATGCCAAAGGTGTAAGGAGAACGCTTGACGTCTGTGGAACTCCTTCCACAGAGTCGGTGATGCAAGGGGCAAGTGAGAGTCGAGCGAGTGCAGAGGTGGGCAGGAGTCAGGCAAGAGGCAAGCAAGGCTAACAGAGGGTCGGACGGCGCTAGATAAGCTTACGGTCGATTCAGTGGATAGGCCAGAAGAACACTGCTATTGTTCAGCCTGAGGATATTCTATCCCACAGGCTGCCTATATATACTACATTAGTGGCTGTGCTATTACTAATACTATTTACTAATTGGGCCCCGGTATGTAAAGAAGTATGACCAATGCTGAATAAGGTCCAGGCATATGACTCATCAAGGCTGACTACTACAAGATGGAAGGGGAAAGGGTGGGCCGAGCGGCCGGTCGGATCTGCTAGGAATAGGCGTATTGTCGGACTAAGCTTGGAATAGGGTTGGACATAGTTTGGAGACTGGTCCCCTGACAAAAGGTATGTAGTTCAGTATAGTGTTGGTCAAGGAATAAGAAGTCCAGTATGCTACAGGGGATGACAAAGCTATCAAGGTTGTATGAGCCATCCTTGAGAGTGACAAATTTGCAAGGATTATCTCTCTTGGAAGCGTTGTAAGCTGCAGCCCACTCGTGATAGCCAGCCAGAGTAGTGATTTCGGCTGAAGGCTGCCAGCGACAGATTGCCTTGTTGTGGTTGAGGAACTTCAGGAGCTGAGTCAGATGGATCACCAAGTTGGGATTGATGGAGGTGAGCTGGAGGAATCCATTGGGACGTATAGCGAGGCAGGGGTGAGGTGAATAATGATTTTTTGAGCAATGAGACATGGTTGTTGGAGGAAAGGATGTGGTTGGCACAATAGAGGGGGTTGGAGGTAGAACAGGCTCAATCAGACCACAAAAAAGTTGGCTGGTGGTCTTGAGTCCATGGCATGTGTCCTTATATAGATCTTCCAATATCATGGACCTCAAAAATATTTGAGGGTCGTTTACCAAGGGTTTGCTAATACTGGGCAGTAAATCAGATATAGCATCAATGTTTTGTGCCTCGAGATAGAGGGCTAATATTAGGGGACTGGTCTTTGGACCATGTCTAACCCTATTCTGAGCTTAGTCCGATGATATGCTTATTTCTAGCAGATCTGATTAGCTGCTCGGCCCACCCTTTCTTCTTCCATTTTGTAGTAGTCAGCCTTGATGAGTCATATGCCCGGACCTTACTTAGCATCGATTATTGTTAGTCATACTCTTTTACATACTGGGGCCCAATTAGTATACAGTATTAGTAATAGCACAGCCACCGATGTAGTATATATAGGCAGCCTGTGGAATAGAATATCTCCAGGCTGAACAATAGCAGTGTTCTTCTGGCCTATTCACTGAACCGACCGTAAGCTTATTTAGCGCTGTCTGACCCTCTGTTAGCCTTGCTTGCCTTTTGCCCGACTCCTGCCCGCCTCTGCACTTGCTTGATTCTTGCTTGCTCCTTGCATTGCTGACTCTGTGGAAGGAGTTCTGCAGACGTCAAGCATTCCCCTTACAGCTAATAGATCTAGTCCCCTTACCTGAGCATATGGTAGCCAAGTCTTTTCTCCTGATCTCCATAGGACCTTGAATATAGCCTCTGCTCATACACCAGCGTGACTTATAATCTTGTCAGCTGCCCATTCTTGTTCATGTTCTGGCTTCGTTTCCAAGACTATCTAGAAGTAGAGCTGTCTAGGAAACCTAATATCATCATGAGAACAATGTACTTGTAGTAACAAAGCATGATATACATCGCAAATACCTCATTGTTGCATGTGTAATGGTAATTGTACTTGGAATGGGAAGTTACCAAAGTCCTTCAAAATTAAATAAGGACCCACAAATTTAGGTATCAGCTTACGTGCTAATCCCTTGGAAAAAGTCATGTTTTCAGTTGACACATATACAAATTCTCCCTCCTAAACGGGGCTGCAATGCATTTGCAGTTGGCATGCCTTGTCTGCTTAATCCATGCTGCCAATATGCAGTCATGAGCTGCCATTATTGCTGATTTCAATTGTTGGGCAAACACACAAACTCCAAGGTATTCTGTTTGTGCTGCTGCATTCCATACCATGGTGCAGAGCATATGTCCATAGTTGAGGAAAAAAAGTGAGTATCTGGTGCTTTCAGACCTTGCACTATTTATAGTAAACTCAATGGTGGGTAGTTTAGAGACCCAATCCTTCTGGATAGGGCTCACGCATTGTTGTATCATCTGTGTTATTGTCTTATTGGCCCTTTCAGTGGCTCTATCTGTTTCTGGGTGGTAGGAGCTTGACATTTTTAGTTGGGTACCTATTAACAAATAAAGGTGTGCCCAGAAAATGCTAGTGAAATATGAATCTCTATTGCTAACTATTGCTTTTGGTAATCCATGAAGTTTGTATACCTCAGCAAAAACCAATTTGGCTATGTTCCACGCAGTGTAGGTTGTGCGGCCTGGTACTAGGTGTATTATTCCGGTGAGATGATCAATAATTACTGTCAGCAAATTGTATGATGCGTTCCTATCCTTTGATTCAGGTAGAGGGCTGACGAAGTCAATGCCAATTACCTCCCATGGTTGCGTAGGCACTGGTAGTGGGTTGAGTTTGCCATAGGATTTGTGGTTGGCTGGTTTGCTTCTGGCACAGGTGATGCACGATTCACAGAATGCACGTACATCACTACTCATATTTTTCCATTAAACTAGATCATGCAGGTAGATCAATGTTTTTTGTGCATCTAGGTGTGCCAGCATAGAGTGCGCTTCCAATATCACTACTTCTCGGATGCTTTGTTCAGCTACAAGGATGGATGGAATGCACAATACTCATTTTCCTTCCAGTTTCAGATACAAGAGCTTTTCTTTGGTATAATCAAAGTTCTTATATTCATGGGCTTTTTCTATTATTGGTGCTAGGAGAGGGTTCTCTGCATATTTGCCTCATATGCTGTTTATCAGGTTGATGGGTTCTTGCCCTCCAGCCATTAGCTCAGTGAGTGATATTAGTTCCAATAGTTCAATTAATTCCTGAAGTTTCCTGGATTGGTTGTATAATAACTTCTCCTGTTTCTGCTCTATGTCTTTTTTGCGTTTTGTCTCGTTGACCAATTTATCCTGTGTCTGACTTGTTTCAGGTTATGAGTCCCTCTTTTGTGCCAGGATTTGGATGGTGAGTTTTTTGGGTATCCTTTCCTTGCCCTCCTTTCGTTGCTGAGGAGGTTTCAGCATGAAACATTTGGACACTCTGGTTGCAAATTCCCTTGCTGTCTCAGGTCTACCAGTTTCAGCACCTGGTTTTGTCCATCTTTGTCTCTTTCTTTGCTTCACACCACTCTGGGGCATTGATAACGCCTGAAAGTCGCTAAGCACTGTCTTGGTAGATGGTAAACTTAGTGCCTCACAAAATGAGTAGCGTTGGGTGGTCGCTAGTGTTGAAAGAGTCCTGGGCAGGGTCCTAGAAGCTTAGTTTTTTTAGTGGGGTTTGGACTTAGAAAAATAAACGAGTTACTTAGCGATCTAAGCTGTAAGCCTGCAAGGCGCTAGAGTGCTAGAGGTCGGCAAGGACATTTTGATGTTTGGCAATAGTGTGCCCGTATGGCACCATAAGTATGAAAGTTGGTAAGAGAAAGTCAGCAAGACCGTATTCCTTAGCGATTCTGAGGACTTAGAATGTGCTAGAATGCAATCTGAACTGTGGGGCGTATGATTCAATGCTGGCTAAGACAAAATATGTACAGTATTTATAGGCGCTAAGTTGCCATGTTAATTAAACTAAAAGTTGCTAATTAATCAATCAAGAAAAATAATGACAAGTACAATGAAACGTGAAAGTCACTAAGCGACGGTGTCTGTCAAGTCGGCAAGCGCTAACTCAACATTCTAGCAGTGAAATAGGTCAAATGCATGGGAACCGTTGCTAAGGCCTGAAACCATCAAGGGGCCTGTCTTGAGTAAGTTGCTAAGCGTTGGATAAGCCATAAGCGTTGCTAAAGTGATCTGATGTCGGATCTTTGAGAAGCACTGGGTTTTGATAGGTGTTGGTTATCACTGATTGGGGACCTGAAAAGGGGCCAGGCTAAAGTCAGGTGAGTAGCAGGTGATCGCCAAGTCAGGTGGTTGCTAAGGTTCTGTAGTTTCCAAGTCTTGTGATTGCCATGTGACCAGTAGATCATCATATGACTGCCAAGTCAGGTGGTCGCTAAGTCCCATGATCCTGCACGTTGCATCCTGTAGCCTGAGTTTGATCCCTGCTAGCTGCAAAATATAAGTTGCTAAAAATAGCACCAGTGTGCTGAGCTCAGCCAAAGGCTTATCAGTGTTGGATTTACCTCTCATTCCTAATCAGGGTTGTAATTGGTTGTTGGCTCCTCGCTTATGGAGTCATTGAGTCGACGTTTTGCACCCTCCAGCTCTGACATCTCAGTGTCCAGCCCCTTCCAGGCTTCTCCTTCCAGTCCCACCAGCACCAGCATGGAGATTAAGTGGGTATCAAGTTGGTCATTATCTATTGTGTTATGATAGGTGTATTCACTTTGTGCCCTTACAGTTCCAGGCTCGTCTCCTGAGTATAACCTTAATAGTGTGTCGGATAAAATGTTCTTCACTCCAGGGACATATTCAACTTCAAAGTCAAATTTGGATATCTTTTCCAACCATTGGGCTTGTCTCCCCAAAAGGTTTCATTGGTTTAGGAGATGAACGAGACCCTTGTGGTCTGTGTGCTAGATGAATTTTGTGCCTTGTAATATATCATGGTGTCTCAACATTGTTTCAACTCCTGCTAGCATCTCGATTTTGTGTACAGGATAGTTTTGTTGTGCAGAGTTTAGCTTAGCCGAATAGGATGTAGCAACTTTGGTGTTCCTCCAGTTGTTTCCTTGACTTATTACTCCTGCAATTCCAGTGATGCATCTGTCAGGAATTACATGTATAGGTGCATGGTCCTCATCATAGTCTAATGGCCTGCGATTGTGATTTCTGCACTTCACTGCTAGCTTCTTAATTTTTTCAAATGCTCATTGATGAGTATATTTCCACTGGAATAGGACCATGTTACTGGTTAGTCCATGTAAGATTTCCATGAGTATTCTTACATGGTCAATGTCATCAGCTAGGTATTCCACAGCCCCCAGGAATCCCCATAATAAGTCATGGTTAGTGGGTGTTTTCCACTTGGATAATGCATCAACTTTATTTGGATCCATTTGGATCCCATTATTGTCTACAATTTGACCAAGTATCTTCATTTCTCGACAGAGAAACTAAAGCTTGTCTTTGCCTAGGTAGAGTTTTTCCTCCCTTAGTATATTTATATTCATGACAGTTCTGACATGTTTAATATGTTCTTCCAGCATCTGGGAGTAAATGATGATATTGTCTAGATATACATCCATAAATCTACCAATAAATGCAGAGAATATATGATTCATAAGGGCTTGGTAAGTGGCTGGGGCATTGCAGTCTCCTTGCTGAACCACATTACTGACCATATTTGCATCTAGAGTTGTCATGGCAGGTCGTTTCACATGTTTTGGGATGATGCGTATCTGCTTGTAAGTGTCTTCCCCATTGAGTATTGATCTATAACGACTTTTAGTTACACGCCTCAGGATTCCATTGATGTCTGGCAGCGGAGAGGACTTCTTGATGGTGTTTGCATTTTGCGCACATAGATTGAATATCATCCTCAGCTGGAGCAGTTGACTCGGCTTCTCAGGCTTCCGAGATGAGCATCATAGGTACAGTGTTCTCCTGGCTGGTTATTTTCCATCTCCCATTCTTTATATACGCATTGTGCTTTTCTGTTCATTGTGTTCACATGGCCTTGGGGCATTGGGATAGTTGCCACAAATAGGTTCTATGAGGGTCTATCAGGTTAATTTTGTGATTGATAGCCCACAGGGGCAGTAGTGAAGTATCACTTGCTAATTTGCATATGGGAGCCACATACCAATGGAAGTCCCTCCTTATGGACTCAAGGTTGTTTTTGTATAGTTCCATGGATCTTGATGCCAGTTGAGCCACTTTTGCTGATAAGCCTCTTGCTGAGCTCAGCGCACCAGTGCTATTTTTAGCAACTTATATTTTGCAGCTAGCAGGGATCAAACTCAGGCTACAGGACGCAATGCATGGGAGCACAGGACTTAGCGACCACCTGACTTGGCAGTTAGATGACAATTTACTGGTCACATGGTGATCACAAGACTTGGCAACCACGGGACCTTAGCAACCACCTGACTTGGCAATCACCTGCCACTCACCTGACTTCAGCCTGGCCCCATTTCAGGTCCTTGATCAGTAATAACCGACGCCAGGACCTTTAGCGACGCCTATCAAAACCCAGAGCTTCTCAAAGATCCGACGTCAGATCACTTTAGCGACAGGCCCCTTGATGATTTCAGATATTAGTGACACTTATAGCTTATCTGGCACCTGCCAACTTATGTGAGACAGGCCCCCTTGATGGTTTCAGGCCTTAGCAACAGTCTCCGTGCATTTGGCCTCTTTCGATGTTGAGTTAATGCCTGCCGACTTGACAGACGCCGTTGCTTAGCGACTTTCACGTTTCATCGTACTTGTCTCCATTTTTCTTGATTGATTAATTAGCAACTTCTTAGTTTAATTACCACAGTGACTTAGCGCCTATAAATACTGTACATATCTTGTCTTAGCCATCATTGAATCATATGCCCCACAGTTCAGATCACATTTCAGCACATTCTAAGTCCTCAGAGTCGCTAAGTGATACAGTCTTGCCAACTTCACCTCACCAACTTTGTTTACTGACTTTTGTCTTACGGTGCCATATGGGCACATCATCGCCAACGTTTACGTTGCTAGAGTCCTGCCGACTTCTAGCATCCTAGTGCCTTGCAGGCTTTTGGCTTAGATTGCTAAGCAACCAGTTTATTCCTCTAAGTTCAAACCCTACTACAAAGACTAGGCTTCTGAGACCCTGCCTGGGACTCTCTCAAACACTAGCGACCGCCCAACGCTACTCATACGTGAGGCGCTAAGTTTACCATCTACCAGGACAGTGCTTAGCAACTTTCAGGCGTCATCACCGCACCTTCGAGCGAAACAGAAGCACCAGATCCAATGATGATCTGGGATGGGTTTATTCCAAAGAATACTTGGTGTTGGAAAAGGAACAGTGTTCCAAGGATAATGTCGTAGTTTGATAGATTAATGACATTGAAGCGCCGTTCTTCAGATATGTTTTGGTATTGGAATTTTGTGGTGGCGCTGTAGTTGATGCAAGATCAAGATCCTTGCACAGCTAGTTGCACAGGTACCAGAGAAGCAAGTTCTCTTTGCCTAATGTCCAGCTGCTGTACTAATGTGCTCAAAATAAAGTCCCCAAGTGACCTGGAGTCCACCAATGCCTGGGCGGGGTGTCTGTTAATGCGTACAACCACTACCAGGAGTTTTGGGATGAGTCACAAGGGATCCTTTACTTGTGTGGCATTTTGCTGGACAGCGGGAAAGCTTCTAGCAGGTACTTGTTGTCTGTTTAACTCAAGTACAAAGAGGTGACCATCCTCGATTTTTAGACGAAGGTGACTATATGCCAATGCCCAGTTACAAATCATTTCTAATTCCTGGAGACTGTCCACTTGAACAGGGGTTGGAAGATTGTTGAACAGATCTGCTACATAGTATTGAGGGTCAAATGGAAGTGAGTATGCTTCCTCTGCAATTTTGTCAAAGAATTTTGACACCTGTTTTTGGTACTAGCCCTGCATGTCAAATTTCTCATTTTGGAGATGGCATTTGTTGATCCATGTCCTGTACCCCAGGTGTCGGTCATACACTCTGTAGGTATCATACTCTTGTATTATTTCAAATCTGTGATATTGATGCACACATTTGAAATCATCTCCAGGGTAAGGCGCCCCTACTTCCAGTGCTTGACAAGTATTCCACACAGGTAAATCAACAATGAGACAAGTTTGATAGAAAGACCTTCGCTGGTATGGGGCGCCGGTACATCCATGACAAATCTTGGCATACCAATCACCAATTGCAAAGTGTGTCCTTTCCACCAAGGTCCAGGTCAGTACCGCAAATATATTGTACATGTAATCTTCAATTAGTATCTCATTATGTGATATAGCAGTGGCACAGAATCAATGGCCACATAATTGAAGAACGTTGAGTGGGTCTCCTGAATAAGGTTGCATGCTTTCTAGCATTTCTTCTGCTTTGTTGCAGGCTGCATCCCCCAGGTGCCTATGCATGTGTTCCATGTCAATCAACATGAGTTTTTCCTCTGCATCTTCTATAGGATATGGGTAGGATTTGCGGAAAAGTACAGGTAATGTCCTTATTACTTCCTGATATTCATTGTCTGAGTACTGGCTGTTCCCAGCCTGGCTCATGCCAGGAGGGGGAGATGGCCTTGTAGAGGTCTCGGCTGCCCTGTAAAGAACTTCCTCATTAGAATCGCTCACCGATTGTAGTTTGGGAAGCAAATTGTCATTGTCATTGTATTTCTAAGGCCATGTGCCTTCAGAGTCGTCAGCATCCAACTGGATCATACTGATGGACAATTCAGTGGTCTCTTCTAAGCTTTTGATCTGGAGTTCCTCAGTCTGCTCTAAGTCAACATGAATTCCAAAGGTACTCATTCCTGGTGGTTTGCCATTCTTGGATCTGACCTTATTCTTATTTTGGCAGTTACATGCAAAGTGTCCTTCTCGGCTGCATAGGAAACACTTTCCAGCTGCTTTGAGTTCCTCCTTTTCTTCCTTACTGAGGAAATTTCCTTGCTGATTGGAGTTTTTCCTGCCAGCTTCGTATCCAGTTCTGGTCTTATTGGTGTCCAATAGAAGTCCATTGGAACCTTGGTGGGTGTTTTGCCCTTTTATGTTGTAGTTCCTCTTACGGTTTCCATGGAAAGTCTTAGCTCTATGACTAAAGTGATTATTCTTTCCTTTGTGGGATTCTTTCTTGCTGTTGTGCGTTTGGGTACCAGCTTGGTGGTGCATATGGCCATTCTGTCTTCCCTGATTGATATTGCCGGAAGTATCTTGTAAGTCAACATTATCTGCCAACTCTTGGTATTCAGCTTTCTGAACTATTTTCTTCCAGCTGGTGTACTCTGGGTTCATGTGTTCACGCAGCAAGGCCTTTTGGATTGATGGTCTGAATCCATTAAATAATTTGACTACACAAGCGCGCTTACTGTTGGCCCCAACAATGGTGAATAATTCATTGAGATCAGCTATGTATTCTTGGACAGATTTATTATTCTGTATATGACTATTCAGCCGTTCCCTTTGCTGGTTCTAGAAGTCAATGAGGAAGCAGTAATTGAACAGCTCAGTGAAGAATTTCTTTAACCGCCACTTTTCAGGGTTCAGCAACACACAGCGTGTGTAGAAGGTGTATGCTTTCTCTGTTAAGAATTCCAACAAGACCATGACCTGATGTCTGGTTTTGACATAACAATACTTGACATATGCGGTTACATGTGTCAAGAATTTGTGGAATGTGTGGATGTCTATGCAACCATCATACTTCTCCGGAGGAGTTGGCTTGATAGTAGTCCTTCTGAACATTTTGTGGCGTTGGCTTGATTTCCGGCCTCGTCAGGAGCTATGCCGCTACTGTCTGGAGCAAGAGGATGATCTGGACCAGGAGCTGTGGGAGTAGTAACTTGAGTCACTGTCTATGCTTGAGTTGCTATTATCTCCACTTCTCTCCAAGTCCATTGATGACGCCCAAAAGTCGCTAAGTACTGTCAAGGGTAAACGGTACCTAGCTACTGTGGAAGGTAATGCGTTTGGGCGGTCGCTAGTTGAGAGGGAGTCCGGGCAGGGTCCCAGAGACTTAGCTTGTTAAGGAAAATTGAGTAAATGGAAGAAAGGTGCTTAGCGATCTAAGCCGTATAGCCTGCGAGGCGCTAGAGTGCCAATAGTCGGCAAGGACTTGGCGACGTAACATAGTCAAAGTGTGCTCGTATAGCACTTAGACAGTCGGCAAGACTGGTGAAGAAGCGGCAAGCTTAGCGTAGTCGGTAAAACAGTAAGTTTCTTAGCGACTCTTGTGGAACTTAGTGTGCGCAAGTTGTGATCTGAACTGTGGGGATGGAATTCAATGCTCCTAAGACAAAATATGTACAGTATTTATAGGCGCTAAGTCGCTGTGTTAATTAAACTATAAGTCGCTAAGTAACAAAATGGGGAATGGATTATGACAAGAAGAATAGAATGTGAAATAGCTAACCTGCGGCGTCTATCAGTCGGCAAGCGCTAAGTCACCAAGTGAGCACTGAAAGCAGTCAAATAAACGGTGACTATCCTGGGGTCTGAAACAATCAAGGGGGCTGGCGTCGCCAAAGTCGCTAAGCGTCGGTAAAGGTAAGTGTCGCTAATCGCTAGGCACCAGGGCTGAAGAAGTGGCGACCTGCTGATAGCCGTCGGCAAGTCATCAAATGCATAATTTTATAAGGTGCCGGCTATCTTTGATCAGTGACCTGTTATCGAGCCCAAGGTCATGTGTGCGGTCCGTGCGTTAACAGTCAGGTGGGCGAGTCCCGTGGTCCAGAGGTCCCGTGCGCTAAACATCCCGTGGTCGCCTAGTCATGTGTCGTCCGTGTCACGCCTGCTCGCTTGAGTGAGCCGCCAAACTGATATCAACAAAAGTTGCTAATTATAGCTTTGTTGCGCTGAGCCTAGCCCAGGTCTTATCATCTCCTCCCAACTGAAAAATTGACTGTCCTCAGTCAACCTCGATATCACGTGTTGTTACCTGGTCCGTGCACCTAATCCCTGTCCTTAAAAGGTCTGGCGACCATAATTGTAACTTCATTGAAATCCCCTGTAAGCAGGCGATTTCCGGATGTTAGCAGTTGATTTCCCGTATCCATGTCCTTTGCCCCTGCCGCTACCAATGCCAGCGCCCGCGCGCTGACTTTTGTTTTTGACGTGTTGCTATTCTTGGCGCGGCACCTTGGTGAGGGTGCCGGCGCTTCTCAAGAGCTAGTGGTGGGAATGCTACGGCTGCTGGAGCGGTGGGAGAGCCATAGGTCGTCTGGGGTAGTGTGGGAGGATGAGGAAGTGTTGCGGGCGTGGTGCGTTGCCCGCGCTACTGAGCACGAGGGCGCTGCATGGCTAGCGCCATTCAAGGCTTTACTGGTATGTGTTGTTAGCGACTTTTCCTCAACTTGTAGCTGACCATTTAGCGACCTCCCCCCCTCGCCGTCCCCTCCATTGACGCTGAGTTGGCCGCCATTCTGGGTGGTGCTCCTTCTCTCCATCCTGTTGCTAGCGCCCCAGTGGCCTCGACCTTGTGGCTGGCGCCTCCTTCCATGGGTCCCAGCCAGCCGGCTGAGGCCAACCGCGCTACGGTGGGTCGGGCGCCGCGTTGTGCTCGCCAGGTAGGACGTGTAGCCGCTGGCAACAAGAGCCCAGCGCCAGCGGCTCCTACAATGGGCTCCTCAAGCTCTTCTCCTTGCAAGGTACGTGTACTTTCTTCAGTTGCATTGCCACTAGTCGCTAACCGCAATTCTTCTAGTCCCGCAAGTCGGCAAGGGTAGCGCCCCTGTACAAGGTGAGTTCTTCCTCTCTGGTACCTAGTTTTTTAGTGACTGATTGATTTTTGCAGGCGCCTACCCAAACTTTGTTTACCAATTCGGAGTTGAGGGATTTGCTGGCGGCCAGGCGCTCGGAGGTGGTGCTGGACACGGGGATGGAGGCGGGTGTGGTGATGGAGGGTGCAAAGGGCAAGAAGACTGTGGCGCCTGGCCAACGCCAGGCATACAAAAATTCCAAGGGCGCGGTAAGTGATTCTTGTACCTTTAGCGACGGTTCTGTCCTGATTGGATTTAGTGTGACAAGTGCTGGGCCGACAACGACCCCGAGGCCTGCTGGTTCCCAACCGGGGTTCTGCCCTGCTATCGGTGCGACGCCCTCAAGCGGGCATGTACCTACGGTGGCCTCAAGTCTCGGGAGCGCGACAAGGAAGACTCTATCGTCAAGTGCACTTTTGAACGGTCGGTACGGGTTAGGCGGGCAAGGGAGTTTGTGGTGAGGGAGCGAGTGTTTGTGGAGGCTGGCAGTGTTGCCAGCATTACGGAGGAGAGTCTGGCGCTGCCAACTCGCCAAGGCAATGGGCCTCGGCCGACCCCTTGGGAAGGAACTTCGCAGCCAACCGCTCGCTGGCCTCCACTGAGGGGCGGAACGTCCAAGGGAAAGGGGAAGGCTGTAGCGCGAGAGGGGTTGGTAGAGTTGGTAGGTGGGCGGTCGGTCGGTAAGAGGGCGGGTTCCCCTCTGAGTCCTGCCAGAGAGGCCAAGCGCCTCTTCGTTGGGATGGCCTCGGACAGTAAGCTTTCTGTTTTCTTCTGCGATTATTTAGCGACTTCCCGTTAGCAGAGATGGACTTTGAGCCTCTCCTCTGGCAGCAGCCTTCTCCCATGGCTGGGCCTAGTGGCATTTGGTAAGTAATTGTTAACCGCTTACGAAGTTAGCGCCTGATCCGTTTTGGTTAGTTGGTCGCCTTCTCCTTCCGTCACTGGCGACCTGGCGGAGATTGCTGTTAGGCTGGCGGAGACCCAGCCTCCCCACGTTGGCAACTTGGTTGAAGAGGTGGAGGGAGAGGAGGAGGAGCAGGCAGGAGAGGAGGAGGTAAGACTCCTCTCCAGGCATTGGGTAGCGCTTACCGACTATTGTTCTCAGTTGGCGGCCGCTCGCGAAATGTCTTCTGGCGACGAGGACTTTGAACAAACCGTACGTCCCTCCCCAGTCGCTAGAATGGATTTGCGCTGGACACCACTTCCGGCTTCGCGAGTGACTGGTGGCGACTTCAATTGGTTGGGTGAAGAACTCCTTTACCCCATTACTGGTATGAGGTTGCCAGAGGAGCTGGCGAGGTTCATGGAGCGTGCCGCCGGTATGGAGTCGGTGATGGCGCGGGAGATGCGGGCTGTCGACAATGAGATGGCAGGGTTGAGGATGAGGCGAAGGACGCTGGGGCGCAGTGTCACCATCTTGAGGCGCTACCAGCAGGATTGCGAGGAGGCGCTGGCTTGGCAGGAGAGGAACAATGTCCAAGCCGAGGATCTCTTCCCGCTCCCGCCTTTCCCCTTCCCTGCCAACCGTGACCAGGCCTAGTCGCTAGCGCCTGTAAAAATCTTGAACTTTTAGTCTTGTCGTACATAGCTGGAATTTGTAGTAGGGAGAAAAATGTAGTATAGACGATTTTTGGGACTTGCAATATTGTGTGAGGTAAGAAATTGGTAGTAAGAAAGTCTGTGTGTATAGTAAGGGAACGTGGACTGGAAGGACTTGTGAAAGAAAAGACTTAGCAAAAGTGGTGTTTTAGCGACTTGAGTTATTAAGGGAATGCTCAGTAGATCATCATGGCAGAAAACCCTTGTGTAAGAGTTGCGCAAGGCACCAGGCGCCTATAGGGCGCTAGCGCTGCGTCTTGTGGTATGTAAAGAAAGTCTGTGTAGTAATAAAATCTTAAGAAAGATAAAGAAAAATGGTAAGTAAGAAAGGCTTAGCGAGGGTGTTAGCGACTACAAGTCGTCTTCTTCTGGATGCGGTAAGTCGTCATCATCTAAAAGGTCGGTTTCTTCGAGTTCCCTGAGTTTTGTAGTATCAATGTCTAGCGCCTCCAGCGGTAAGGGTATTTGTTCGCACGCTAAGTAAGGAAGGAGGCGGAAGGCGGCAACCGGTCTGTGCAGCACTGATCCATCTAATTCACAGAGCATGTAAGCTCCTCCACGGTTGCGAGAGATAACTACCAATGGTCCTGAGTAGCGTGGGCGCATTTTCTTGTTGTGGGTGGTCTCAATCTTGGAGTTCCTCATGAGCACTAGCGACCCACGACTGAAGTTGTAGTCCTTGATGGTGGCGCTATGATCGGTTTCAAACCTAAGGGCGGCTTGGCGCCGGGTGCTAAAGACAGTTTTGTGTAAACGTGCTAAGTCTTCACTGTAAGGGCGACCTCCGGAGGTTGCGGCTAAGTCACAGGCTAAGTCACACAACTGGCAGAGGGAAATCCGAAGAGAACAAGTCTAAGGATTCCTCTGCCACGG
>QLOM01006911.1:0-18284 GCA_003313785.1 Termitomyces sp. MG148
ATCTCCCCCACCCTTCTGGAAGAACATCTGCGTGCCGAAGCCACCCCCCCAAAGCCACCCAAAACAGAGGACCAGATCCTACACGAAGTAGTTCCCCCAGAATATCATGAATTTGCTGATGTATTCTTTGAAGGAAGCGCCAAGGAACTCCCCCTGCACCGGCCCTACGACCACCAGATCGACCTCGAAGAAGGGACCTCACCCCCCTTCGGCAAAATCTACAACATGTCAGAAGTCGAACTCCACGCCTTGAAAGACTATCTCGACGACATGCTCGGAAAAGGTTTCATTCGCCCCTCAATTTCCGCCGCCGGTGCCCCGGTCCTCTTCGCCAAAAAGAAGGACGGCTCCCTACGCCTCTGCGTCGACTACCGGGGACTCAACCAAGTCACCAAGAAAAACCGGTATCCTCTCCCCCTCATCGGTGACTTAGTTGATCGCCTCCGTAGCGCCAAGGTGTACACCAAAATTGACCTCCGGTCTGGCTATAACAATGTTCGCATAGCCCCGGGACATGAATGGAAAACTGCCTTCCACACACGCTACGGCCTTTTCGAATACCTTGTAATGCCCTTCGGTATGACCAACTCCCCTGCCACCTTCCAGTACTTCATGAACGACATCTTCCACAACATGAACGACGTATTCATCATCATGTACCTGGACGACATCCTCATTTACTCCAATACCCTGGAGGAGCACCGGGGCCATGTCCGCCGCGTTCTTGAGCGTCTCCGGGAGCACAACCTTCATGCCAAACCCGAGAAGTGCTCTTTCCACACTACTAAGGTTGAGTATCTCGGAGTCATTGTCACCTCGGATGGTGTTCGCATGGACCCCGCCAAAGTCGATGCGATCCTCAGCTGGCCGCAGCCCCAGAACGTCAAAGAGGTACAATCATTCCTGGGCTTTGCCAATTTCTACCGCCGGTTTATAGATAACTACTCCGGCATCACCAAACCTCTCAATCGACTCACGCGCAAGGACACCCCCTGGAACTGGGACAGTAAATGCCAGAGTGTGTTCGAACTCCTGAAAAAGGCCTTCACCACCGCCCCCATCCTCCACCACTTCGATCCCGCCCTCCCCGTCGTGCTCGAGTGTGATGCCTCCGACTACGCCATTGCCGGTATACTCTCCCAGATGGAGCCTGGGACAAATGATCTCCGCCCGGTAGCCTTCTATACTTGTTCAATGATCCCCGCTGAGCTCAACTACGACATCTATGACAAGGAGCTACTTGCTATTGTTGAAGTCTTCAAACAATGGCGGGCGTATCTTGAGGGGGCTCCACACCGCATTCAGGTCTACTCAGACCACAATAACCTCCAGTACTTCACAACCACAAAACAGCTCAGCCGCTGACAAGCCTGCTGGTCGGAGGTCCTCTCCGAGTACGACTTCACCATCCACTACCGTCCGGGACGACTCAGAGCTAAGCCTGACACCCTCACTAGATGGCCGGACATGTACCCGAAGAAGTCCTTCGAAGCGGAGAAGAACGCCTTCAACCACCGTGTCGTTATTCCCCCAGAACACCTTCACGCCGTCCTAATCATGAACGAAGAAGGAATCCTCCAGCAAATCCGCAAGGCTCCCCCGGACGACTACTTCTCCCAGCACGACCCCCGAACCACCACCGACTCCTCATTCACCCTATCCCCCGATAACCTCCTCCTCCTCCGGTACGGACAAATCTACGCTCCGGACCACAAAAACATCAGGCTCGACATCCTCCGGCAGCACCACGACCACAAACTGCGAGGCCACCCCAGGATTCGAAAGACATACCAACTCATCTCCCACACGTACTTCTGGCCCGGCCTGAAGGAGGATGTCGCCCGCTACGTCAGAGCCTGCAAATCCTGTCTCTGGGCCAAGGTTCCCTGCCATCGCCCTTATGGTCTCCTGAAGCCCCTCCTCGTGGGACGCCGCCTCTGGTCCTCTATCTCCATGGACCACATCGTCGAGCTTCTGGAGTCAGAAGGGTATAACGCCATCCTCGTCATAGTCTGTCGTCTCACCAAGCAAGCCATCTTCGTCCCCTGCCGCACCACCGACGACGCCCCGGAATTTGCCAAACTCTTCCTCAAGCACGTCTTCTCCAAGCACGGGCTCCCAGACGACATCATCTCCGACCGGGGCCCCCTGTTCACCTCCTGGTTCTGGCAGTCTCTGTGCAAGGCCCTCGACGTCAAAACAAACCTCTCCACCGCCTATCACCCGGAGACCAACGGCCAGACCAAGCGGGTCAACCAGACCTTGGAACAGTACCTCCGCCTCTACGTCAACTACCTCCAGGACGACTGGCGTTCCGACCTACCCCTAGCCGAATTCACTTATAACAACACCCCGCACTCCGCCACCGGAGTATCCCTCTTCTTCGCCAACAAAGGCTATCACCCCCGACTCACCCTCTCGCTCAAAAACATCCCCTTGCACGCTGCGCACAAAGTCGCCCACGACCTCCAGGAGCTCCACCAGTTTCTCCGGGACGAAATCAACATCGCCAATAAAGCGTACGCCAAACACGCCGATGCTCACTGCAAACCTATGCCCGACTGGACCCCAGGCACCCTCGTGTGGCTTGACCGACGCAACCTCAAAACCCGACACCCTTCGGTAAAGCTTGACCACAAACGACTAGGACCCTTCAAAATTCTCCGCAAGGTCTCATCGCATGCCTACAAGCTCGACCTACCCCCAGGCCTCAAGGGACTCCACCCCGTGTTCCACGTACGCCTCCTCAAACGACATGCCCTGGACCCCTTCCTCGGTCAACGACCCAACAAACCCCCGCCCGTCAAAATCGAAGGAGAAAATCAATACGAAGTTGACCAGGTCCTCGACTCCCGGCTCGTCTGAGGCCACCCCCAGTACCTGATACGCTGGAAAGGATACAGCCCCGAGGACGACACCTGGGAACCCCGAAAACACCTCACCGACGCCCCCGCCAAACTCCGGGACTTCCACCGGCAACACCCCTCCAAACCCCGGGATCCCCGGGACTAGACTTCACAGACGGCCTTAGAGGGCGTAACCTCCGCCTCTGGATTCATCAGGGATTCAACTCCCACCAAGACCCCTACGTCTCCTTTTGCCCTTCCTTCTCCATTACTAAGAAAGATCCTCGACAGATAACGGACCAAGAAATGACTAGATTTGACTCTTCGACGACCTGGCACAAATATACAGACTACAAGTACAATATAGAACAAGAGAAAAGGTGGCTCGGCCGCGGCTCAAGGCGATGCTTCAGTCCAAACCCCTCCGGCCCCCTCTGCCCCCTCCCGTGAACGTCCCACCTTTCCCCGTGACTGCCCCGCTCTGTTCCTCTCCTTAACCCTCGTTCCCTTCCTGCTCCGGTACATCCCTCAGCCGCCCCGCATCCTCGATTGCCAGCGCCCCCTCCATCTGCAGTACGAGCGCCGCCACGTTGTCCTCATGGCGCGGCAAGTCCTCTCCCGCATCGGTGGCAACCTCGAGCCACGACCCGGGGGGCAAGGCGTTCCTCCGGCGATGCCCCGCCAACAGGGAGTCCAGTTGCGCAACTCCCTGCTCGAGCTCCAGAGGGAGGTCGAAAGGCATCCGGCCCAGACCGTCCCTAATGGAGGCCTGGGCCGCCAAAGCCCCGTTGAACAACACGCGATGCTCGTGGACCCATCCTAAGGACAACCAGTCAGTACTCCGGGAGGAGAAAATCCCATTACGCACGCATAACCGCTGCTCGCCCCATGGCAGCCTCCTCCATCAACCAGTCCCGCCGCTTCCGCGCCGACTCCCCCAATCCCCGAGCCTCGCGGACCTCCCGCACCAGCCGCTGCAGCTGCTCTTCCTCCGCACCCGACGTGCCCTGCCCCTGCACCGCTCCCGGGGCACCTACCGTCCTCGCCGCCGACGACCGCTCCATCTCCCGCCTGAGCCTCCCCTGAAGATCCTGCACCTCGCGGGTCCGTGCATTCAATATCTCGACCGCCGCTTGACGATCCCGCTGCGCTTTGTCACGCTCCGCCCGTACCTTGACCAACTCCGCCTCGTGCTGTGCCAACCTCCTCATCACCAACTCCAGCCTGCGGCGCAAATCCAGATTCGCCGCCGACAGCGCCCGGTCGGCCACAACCTGGGGGTGGTCGAGCAGCCGCCCCGACCGCGGAGAATAGACGTGGGGGCGAGAAGGCCCTGCCACTGGAGAAGCCGAGCGCCGGGGACGTTTGGAGGGCTGGCTCGGCCCAGTCCCGGGGGAGGGGGACGCCCGCCGCTTACCCTTATTCCTAGGGGCGGGGGTGCCCACGACCGTTTGCCGCCCTCCTCACGGGGGCTCCACCTTCCCCTCCGGTCGCCGCTCTGACTCCTCGCCACTGCTACTGACCCCCTTGTCCTCCGGAGACACCGCCCTGATGCGCCGCAGCCGCGACGGCCCCGCCTTCGAGCCCCCTGCTTGCGCCAGCCTCGCCCTCGTCCTGGAAGGAACCCTCGCCGCCTGCGCCATCTGGCTCTCGACCCATTCGACGTCCCAACCCTCCTCCTGCGCCACACAGGTCGCACGCCAAAACCGCACAACGGAGCACCGCTCGTGACAAGTACGACACGTGTTGCACACTGACGAATCCCGCCGCGACTCGGGCTCCTGGGGGGTGAACCCGCACACATCCCCGCGGCAAGCACAGAACATGCACTAGGGGGGTCAACACCGGAGAAGGCAAAGAAACAGGACGACTTACCGGCCCCTGAGCACGACACCAGTCCATGGAAGGGGGACCCCAGGTGCGCCCCACCGCCTCCGCAAACCGCTGGGGGATCACCTGGGCCTGAGGGACCTGCTGCGCCTCTGGTACCACCTAAATATCTCCGGGGGCAAGGGCGGGCCGCGCAATGCGAGAAGTCGACACAGGGGGGACCAGCACTTGAATCACTACCTGTGGACGGGGAGGGAGCACGTAAGTGCAACGACCGCTCTGAGGGGCACCCGAAGGCCCCGCCAAAGATTCTCCCACCTCTACACCGGGGTCAGTTGGCAGCCAGAGCAAACTTGGGGACTTACGCTGACGGGCGAGCTCGTCCAAGGCCCGCTCCTCCCGGCGCCGGTCATGAGGAGCCCGGCGCGCTTCGTAAGCCTCCCACACCTCTACACGATTCTTGCCGGGAGGAGGAGGGGTCGGAGAGGGAGAAAGGGGGACTGGAAACGACATGGTCAGGAAAGAAAGGTCAGGGAACTCAGAATTTTTTCTCTGGTTTTCTTGATACCGTGGGGCTTCGTGATGGCCATCAAGCTTCTAGTTCAGCTCCCATGGAGAAGCTGCACCGCCACGACTGATCGCCGTCTTGAAGGGTCTTGACGCCAGGGGGGGGGTGATGTCACGACCCACCCCTGGGCCTGAGCCCCGGGCCCGGGACCACACCACACACCCCGGCAAACACCCCTTGCATGACCTCGACTTGGGACAAACTCCAGGAACACCCAACATGGCCATTACATCATACCCCGGTCGACCCTGACGTTCTCCCTGGACACTCCACGGACACTACCGACGACCCCCGGGGATTCCCGGCGCGACGGCACGGCAACCCACACAGCATCCGACGCATCATGCATCATTCAACGCATCATGCATGATCGCTTTGTGCCACGCATCATGCCACGCATCATGCATCGCCCTGCGCATCAACCCACGCATCATGCTTCGTCCCGCATCAACTCCTGCATCATGCCTCATCGCGTCCTCTTGTCGCGCCACGTCCTCCCTCGTGCGGCGCCACTGCGACTCCCAAAGCAACGGCGCCACTCCCATCCGACACCCGTGGTTTTCCTTTGTCCTCCTAGGCGCTCTGGGACACCACCAGAGCCCCGGAGCCGCCCCCAGACCCAGAACCGGGACCCCGGACCTGCTTCATCGTGTAGTCAGTATATAAGCCCCCTCGTAGCACTAAGTACGGTAGTCTTGATATTGCCCATACTTTCCGGTTTTCCTCTCGTATCGCTCCGGCCTCGTAACTTCGCCTCGTACTCGTCTCCACTCTATAGTCTCGTACTCGTCTCCACTCTATAGTCTCGTACTCGTCTCCATTTCTATAGTCCGTATTCGTCTCTACTGTCTTGTCTTGTATCTGTCCATTGTCTCTATCTACTCTCTTAATTCCATCCTCTTTGCTCATCCATCTCTTTCCTCCGTCCCAGCCTCCGTCTCGAGTTTCTTCTTCCCTTCCCTTCTCGTATTCCAATCTCTTATCTTATCCGGCCCGCATTCTCTGCTCCTCTGAGTTTGGTTCCGCACCTGTCAAACTCTAAATTGCCTATGCATCTATCAGTCCCTTGATTTCCCCGGATAGTTCGCCGCCGGCACGCCACCCATCGCGCCGCCTAACCCGAACTTCCTCCAGTAGAACCTTCTCGTCCGGCGCTCGCCCCTTGCTCGCGCCAACCCCGGGACACTTCGTCTGATCTCCCCATGCTCCCGGCGCACGTCACCTCATCCCAGCATCTTCCTCCGGTCCTCTCTAAGTCCCGGCGTGTCCGTAGCTGTCCGAGTACGCTTGGTAAGGCCTCGCCCAGAATTGCTGAGCCTCCGGGTCAGTGGAACCTGACACCATATGTCAATTATATCATTAAACAAAGGGTGTGTCACTACTGTAACATCCATTCAAATCCACATACTGACCTAACTTATGTAGTCTCATATCATATTGATATATTGGGTACAGTAGTGCTCAGTCAATTATATGTTGACTCAGTGCATGATTGTAACAGACTTACACCCATAGAGCCTCGCTCTACGGCTTCCTCAAAGAAGTATAATAATTATTATATTAAATAATAATTATTTTTAATAAATATAAATTAAATTAAGTAAAGACGTATTATAATGCTGTATGGCTGCCTTAGGTAAGGCAGCCAATTTTACTGTCATACGTAGTACTAGAATCAACAACTGATCTGGTTCTGCTGTGTGACTGTAAGGCTTTGCAACTATCTTGACAACGTTTCACTTTGTTGAACCTTTCAGGTTCAATTCAAAGTACCACAAGCAATTAATTGTGATTCTAGACTGTCAGTCTAGAGACCCTTGCAAACAAAAACAAACAGTGCATCAATTCTTGACACATGCACCTGAACCACTCTATACATAAAACACTGTGATTGGATGGATCCCAATCAACTATTGGAACCAATGTGTGATGGTGAGACCATCAACCAGTCCCTAGCGTATCTACTAGCAGTTGCAGCTGACCCAGGTTATTCCGAGTTAGAGTCCACTGAGGCTATGATGGTAAAACTCCTTCAGAAGCCTCAGGAAATGCCTGGCAGAGCTCTGTGGAGCAAAGCATGACCAAGTGCTGTGCCCAGTGGTGCAACAAAGACAGGAGTAGTCTGGGAGACCCCAGAACAGAACACTGGGAGAGACAACACTCCCTATATGCAGCCCAGAAGGCCAGGGAGATTGCTTCAGGCCTGGAGTATTGCTCAAGGTCCTTCTGAAAGTTGCAGACCTTTGTTGTACTTGAGGAAGATGCAGCGTTTGAAGACAGGCAGTTGGAGAGTTCCAACTGAATCAACTCTGCTGACACAGTGGCAGCAAGGAGATGTTGCACCTTAGGGAACTACTGTTCCTGAGCAAAGAACTTTAGCAGTGCACTGAGAAGATGAGATTATGAGGAAGGTGGACAAGTTGAGTCCATCTTACAGGTTCAGTGTATGATGTTGTTGAAGAGGCATCCTTCCATCATGAAGAATACGACACGTGCAAGACTAAGACTGTATGTACTTAAGCACATACATTTAATACAGGCCTGAAGTGAAAGTGTACCTTTGGTAGATATCATTGAATATATATTCAGATACTTGAGCTCAAGGTGCATGCCTACATATATAGAAAAGCTAATCAAGGCTCAGCAGGCTTGACACTAAACAGAGCAAACTTGATACCAAATATTCCAGTCAAGGCGCAGCCAGTGCTTTCTCTACATCTGGAGGAAGCAATAAGTAACATATATGCTCCTCAGCAACAAGAGGAGATAGAAGAACAGTTTGCAGCAAGAATTGCTGCAGCACAACATCAACAGATCTTTAGGGGTTACCAAGGACGACTTCTGTCAACAGTTAAGTCAGTATCTACCATCCCAGTGGTAGAAAGCCATGATGTAGAAGCAGAGGAAGTGATTTCTCCGCAAGTCAAGCATGAATCAGTGGAAAAACCACCACTGAATAATTGGGTACCATTGGTGGAGAAGTTTGCTGAAAGGGTGGCATATCAGCATATGCGCAACCAAGACCTGAATTGCCAGGGACACTCCTGGATCAATGATCAGGGTATCATGTTTGATGGGATAACTTCCATCGACAAAATGCAATGGCAATATGTCCAATGGACAGTACAGCCAGACAGTGGGAGCGGTAATCCTCTTACTGCACCATTGAGTCAAATCCCTGACTGACAGGGATCAGAGGACCGAGGTGGACAAGAAGTTCCACCTCACTGGAATGACACAGGAAGACCTCACTATACAGGTCAGTGACCTGTACAAGCATTCTTTATGGTACCTCTTGCTGAAGGCAGGAATAAAATGCCTGGATTAACTGAGGCAACTAAGGTGTATAATGAAAATATGCACCTGCACCTCAGTAGCATTATTGACAATGTGGTAGGCATAGCATTGTGCCTACCAGAGGGAATAAAACCACAAAAGGTGGAGTTGAAGCATATCAACCTGTATTGAGGTGAATCCAAGTTCAGCAACTTGGAGAATTGAACGATGGATGTGTGCAACCATCTGGCAGCCTGCCAGTATGGTGGTGACCATCTAGATCAAGAACGAGTATTCATTCTCCCCAAGTTCTTGGAAGGACCTGCCAATAATTGGTTCCAACATCATGTCTTGCACTATAATTGTGCAAGGCAGCAATGGACATTCAAGGATGTGATTCTTAAACTATACAACCGTTTTGTGAGTGCATCCATGATGCAGAATGCAAGGGAGGCATTTATTACAACCTCCTACATGGAGAAGCTAGGCATTCAAGGTTTCTATAACACCTTAATAGATCATGTGCAAAACATGTTGATTTACTCAGACAACTGGGTAATGATAGACACGTTCATATGTGGTATTCCAGATACAATGAGAGAATCCCTCATCTGCAACAACAGGTTATTGCCCAAAGTCAATACTGTGGAGAAATTTGTAGCGCACGCATTGCGCTATGAGCAAGCCCACAAAATTGCAAAACACTTTGAGCTGCACCGCTCAAAGACTTGTCTGATAAAAAGGCTGGAACCTCAGAAGGTAGGCACCTTCTGGGTCCAGTGGAAGAAGATAATAGGTAACACAAACCCTCAGTCTGTAGTCAGGTCAGTGTCAGAGGACAGGTCCTCGGACCGTCCACCCTAGCCTTGCTTAGTCTGTGTTGATGTTGGCACCCACATCTAGCCACTATCTGGAATGCTCTGGCCCTATCCTGCTCCATCCCTGTCTTGGCATTGACACCTGGCAGGTCAGCTGGTCTTTGGATTCACTCTACTTGCCAGCAGGCCTTTATGCTATTGGCTGGCTTACTTATGCTGATTGTTGCTTACTCATTAGTGCTTAGTACATACCAGCCCTATTAGTCAATATACCGTAGTCATAGTGTATCCGATGTAGTATATAAGTAGGACTGGTGGATGGAACATCCTTAGTCTTAGCAATAGCATTGCTTCTGGGTCTATACATTAGCATTACTGTGAGCTCCTCAGTGACGACCTTGTCTTCTGCTCTCACCCTCCTGCTCCACCCTTTGTTGGTGGCCTGCCTTCTTGCCTGCCAGTTGCTTGTCACTGTGCTCACTTGACACTTGCCCTACTTGGTGGTAGGCTTGAGTGGTTGATGCGTCTGCCTAGCTTTCCACGATAGAGCATCCCCTTACAGTCAGCACCAGGCTGGGAGCAACGCTTCCAGAAAGACTACTCAACAGATAGGTGGGACTAACCGATGCAAGACTCTTAGCAAAGGCCACACCAAGATAGTGATTGTCTAAAACAGGCTGTTGACATTGTCAAGACATCAAATGGGCCTCTGAGAGTTGAAGCAGGTTGCCCCTTTGCAGCAAACACTTACTTCAAGTGTGGACAACCTGGACATTATGCAAATGAATGCCCAGGTAGTGGTGGAAGGCCAATGGCCAAGCCGCATGCGTATGTAATGTGTAGCACACATGGCTGTTCCTGATGAGGAAGGGGTGGACTCAGGTAATGAACCTGATGTTGAAGATGATGAAGTGGGGAACCTTAACAACAATACACCAGAGGCTGGAAATGCCTCTGAATCGGAGGAGTTGTCAGACAATGAGTACACTGAGGTTGATGTATACAACAACAACTATTATGCCTGTGTAAGGGCAACTTCTGGAGGCTATGGCTCAGTCACACAGCTGGCAGAGGGAAATCCAAAGTATATATGAGTAATACAACCATAACTACTCACTTGGCAGAGGGAAATCCAAAGAGAACAAGTCTAAGGATTTCCTATGCCAGAGCTGATGCTTCTGAGGCTTCAGAAGCATGGAAAACAACTATACAGATCAACAAGGTGGCTAACCTTAACCTAAATAGTGAAAAACTCAGACATGGCATGTGACTCAGTAGTTACTGGATCACATGCAGCTTATTAGGTAAGCTAGAGCAGACAGAACCAGTAAAAGAAGGTAAGGGAGAACTATACTAAAGGTAAAAAGATAAACAAGAAAGGAAAAGAAGGATAAGAAAGGAAAATAAAGGACAAGAAAAGGAAAGAGATGAGGTGTTTGGTTTCTCCATGACTTTATCTGCTAGTGGGGCATATCGCCTTGGCACACTCGAGAAAGGGTGAAGTGGTGCTTCGGAGTCCTGTACTTCTGTGACAGTGATGATGCCTGAAAGTCGCTAAGCACTGTCCTGGTAGATAGTAAACTTAGCGTCTCACAAATGAGTAGTGTCAGGCGGTCACTAGTGTTTGAGAGAGTCCTAGACAGAGTCCCAGAAGCCTAGTCTTTTTAGTGGGATTTGAATTTAGAGAAAGTAACGGGTTGCTTAGCAATCTAAGCCATAAGCCTGCAAGGTGCTAGGGTGCTAAAAGTCAGCAAAGACTCTAGCAACGTAAACGTTGGCAACAATATGCCCATATGGCACCATAATATGTAAGTCAGTAGACAAAGTTGGCAAGGTGAAGTCGGCAAGACTGTACAGCCAAATGCACAGGGGCCATCGCTAAGGCCTGAAATCCTCACATGGACCTGTCTGTCAGGGGACTCCTCATTTCTCCCTTCTTCCACTCCTTATTCTTTCATTCTTTCTCTATTTATTTCCCTATTCCTGCTGTCACTCTTTTACTTTACTGCTTCTATTCTTTCAACACTGTCTATTGGTACTATTCTCAGCCCTTGAGGTGCTCTGGTTCTTTAGTTATCATTCACACAAGTGTAGCCAACGCTTCCAGAGGCTTAGTCATCTCAAGGCTAGCCTCCAAATTACTAAGCAAGTCACATGAGACATGTGCATGACCTCTGGCAATGGCAATTTCCAAGTTTTTGATTATTTTCAGAGATTTTCCTTTTTTAGATTATAAATTTTATTGTGGCTTTTGTCATGCTATACAGTTACTTCCCATGCTTCTGGAGCCTTGGAAGTGTCACTCCTGGCATAGGGAATCCCTAGACTTGTTCTCTTTGGATTTTTCTCTGCCAGATGAGTAGTTATTGTTGTATTATCTATATATACTTTGGATTTCCCTCTGCCAGCTGTGTGACTGAGCCATAGCCTCCAGAGGTCGCCTTTACACTGTCTTGTGTAAGTTGCTAAGCGTTGGATAAACTGTATGTGTTGCTAATATCCAAAACCATCATGTGGGCCTATCTCACATAAGTCGCTAAGCGTTGCTAAAGTGATCTGATGTCGGATCTTTGAGAAGCACTGGATTTTGATAGGCGTCGCTAAAGGCTCTGGCATTGGTTATCACTGATTGGAGACTTGAAGGGGGCCGGGCTGGAGTCAGGTGAATAGCAGGTAATTGCCAAGTCATGTGGTCGCTAAGCCCCGTGATCCTGCGTGTCGTGTCCTGTAGCCTGAGTTTGATCCCTGCTAGTTGCAAAATATAAGTTGCTAAAAATAGCGCTGGTGTGCTGAGCTCAGCCAAAGTCTTATCAATGGTAGATTTGTTTGCTAGTTGGCTAACCAATACCGTTGGTACTGTTGGTGCTGTCTTAGCAGTGGTGATTGGCCAGTAATCAGTTAAGGGGTGCTTAGCTTTAGGAACCTGGACTCCGTCCATGACCTGACAGCCATGTTTCCCTGCCTGCCGCAGCTCTAAGATTTCCAACTGTTCTTGTAGCATTGCGATCTGTTGGCTTATGTCCATAGTAGCATTTGCAAAGGTTGCTAAGGGCATCCAAGCTTGCAGAGCCACCAGAGAGATTTCAAACACCAATTGCTGGATGTTGGCTTGTACTGGGTCTGGATTTGCGTTTGCCAAGAGAGTACCAGTGGCTATATTGCCCGGGTTGCAGTGGTGGTATTTGTCTACTCTGTTCTTGTAAAGAGGTTTGCTGGGGTTGTATGGGATAAATCCCCCCAATAGCAGGACCACTTTTCCTTTTGCATTCCATCAGCACTGTCCTCATAAGATGTAATCTTCTAGGACGTTGCATCTCCCCCTTACTATGGTATGCCCAATTTCCCCACAGAAGTGGCATCCATCCCCTAAAGGCAGTCAGCCTGTTGGGCAATTGCCTCCTGGTCCGTTGCTCAGGACCACCACCTTCTCCAGAGCAGCCGCTACAGCTAACTTTACTATATTGCCTAGGTCTTTTTTCTTGATGTACCCACTGTTGGCAGTGGGTGAGGCTCCGGGACTTCGAGCTTGTTGTACGTTGGGGGCCAGTAGCACACCTCTTGTATACCCTGCTGGCGCCACAGGCATTGGTGCCAAACTGGTGTCGGTACCGTGGAGGATCCACACACCGGCTTTGTAGACTTGGCCAACATCGTGGAGTTTGTTGGGATGGTGGTTGGGGTCCAATATTTCCAACTGCCTTGTTATTTTTGTCCAAAGGGATGTTGGGAACCCTTGTTGGAAGTACCGCTTCTCTTTGTTTGCCGAAATCTTGTTGTGGCTCTTTAACCACTGTGCAATTTGTTGAAATGTTTGGTAATAGTCAGATAACTGGCCCAGCGTTGTTAGCCACATACAGAATGTTCTGGTGACGTGTCTTTCTAGGTTGTTAATGGCCCACTTTGCCTGTTCTTCCGCTCCAGAGTACAATTTCACGATGGCAACCTTCCATTTGGTGTAGGTGTAAGAGCAGTTTTGTTTGCTGGTGTTGCCCTCAAACTGCAGTATGCAAGTCCATAGCTCCACTGTGTCATACAACACGTATCTAGCTGCGTATTCCTTTTTGTGGCGTTTGTTGGTAACCTGACAGTTGTGGAATAAATTCTCAGAAATAGTGTGGTAATTCCCATGGTTTGTTTTTGTTCCATTTTGGGGCTGTCCTGCTGCCCCTTGTTGGCATCCACAAGGCGGTATTTTCTTCCATCCTTTGTGGTACATGTATTATAATTGGTGTTTGTGAACATTGGACCAGAGTTAGTTGAGGTGTGTCTGGTGCTGGAATATCAAATGAGAAGAACTCATTGATTGACGTTACTGGTGATAGTTCTCTTAGGAATAAATCAGGGATGTCTTTGGTAAGCCGCCTCTATTTCTTCTGCTAAATTTGTGAGTCAGTATGGTCTCATTGGTGGTACTGGATCGCAAGTAACAAGTTGCCATTGGAAAGTTGCTGTACACTGTCAGAAAGTTGCAAGACGCCCATTAGATCTGTACTCTGTACTCTTTACGTGATCTCTGAGAGGACAAGTTGTTTTTATTCCAAGTTATGGTACAGTTTTTATAGTAGTTTTGGGAGGCGGGCGGTAGCCCCCTACCTCAAACATTACCTTCCTCTGCTCTGTCTTCCGCTTCCCATTCTGCCTGTGGGGCCTTCATTTCATTACTCCTTATTCAGATGCGGGCACTCCCCCGCTGCAGGCATTACCGTTCTTGCCATTTACTTGGTCCGCTTCTCTGCAGCTAGCGCAGTTACTTCTTCCTTGATCCATTGGCCCAGAGCTTCACATGTCTCCTCTCTGAGTTGGCTGCGCTGTGAGGTTTGACCCACTACCTTGAGATGGCGACTTGCTGCCTCTACCGCCCTTTGTACTGGAGTTCCCATTTTGCTGTTTTGGGGCTATTCTGCCTTCAGCGGTACTAAGCCCCTATCAGTGACTGGCATTCCCTGAGGAGCAGGCTGAGGCAAAACACCTCAGAGCACACAGTGCAGTCTTGAAGGAAGAGCAGACCCAGTGCAGCAGCACTAGAGGTGCAGATGGCACCTTTACGTACCAAAGAGGCTGGAAAACTCACTCCAACTGCGTCCAAGCTGTACAACAAACTTGTGGATGTTGACACCAGCTTACAAGGATTGTCCTTGTCAGCACATGTGCCTGCCCTGACTTTAGGGCCCACAAAGCAGCAGAATGATTTGGTGCTGTTGATGGTTGAGTTTGTGGCAGGAGTATTCCAAGGAGCAGATGGCTCTGAGATGCAGTTTCTACCAGTGGTGCAGTTTGAGGCACCACTGAAGATCTTTTTATCTGCAGTCCCTAAACGGGACACAAGAAACGACAACAAGGTGGAGAGACGACTGCCCATCTTGGCTATGCTCAGGCTAGAAGAGCCAAGCAATGAAAGTGATTATAGAGGGCGCCCAGCAGACACACCATTGAAAGGAGAGACCCCAGCTAACCGCCGACAGTGGTTAGCAAAAAACAAGAAGATTGAAGCATGCGCCAAGCATTAGGTGGCATGGCAATTAAAAGCAGACAGAGACCGAGTGAAACAGGCCATGAGGAGAATTCTGGACAGCCTGGAAGTATTTGTCAATGGCATAGCTGTTGAAAGGTCCAATTGGTTCTTTGGCGGTGTGTAAGAGTGACCTCTGGAGGCTATGGCTCAGTCACACAGCTGGCAGAGGGAAATCCAAAGTATATATAGGTAATACAATCATAACTACTCATCTGGCAGAGGGAAATCCAAAGAGAACAAGTCTAGGGATTTCCTATGCCAAGAGTGACGCTTCCAAGGCTTCAGAAGCATGGGAAGTAACTGTATAGCATGACAAAAGCCACAATAAAATTTATAATCTAAAAAAGGAAAATCTCCGAAAATAATCAAAAACTCGGAAATTGCCATTGCCAGAGGTCATGCACATGTCTCATGTGACTTGCTTAGTAATTTGGAGGCTAGCCTCGAGATGACTAAGCCTCTGGATGCTTGCTAAGCCTCTGGAAGCGGTGGCTACACTTGTTTGAATGATAACCAAAGAACCAGAGCACCTCAAGGGCTGAGAATAGTACCAATAGATAGTGTTGAAGGAATAGAAGCAGTAAAGTAAAAGAGTGACAGCAGAAATAGGGAAATAAATAGAGGAAGAATGAGAGAATAAGCAGTGGAAGAAGGGAGAAATGAGGAGTCTCCTGACAGGACCCACACAATTTTCAGCTTGTTGGAAACAAAGTTGTTGCTACAGAGTTGGATGTAGGTGATGCAGGATTGGAGGAAACATTCCCCAGACACGCCGTCACCATCGTATGCATTGGAAATTGCCAAGCATGGGATATTAGAGTGCTCCCATGCCAGGAGAGGGGATCATGCAGTGCAAGGGCGCTGCATCAGCAGAGTAGACAGCAGAGGGTTGGTTGCCGCTGGAGCAAGGCGTTTGAGAAGGATGTGGAGGGAATCAGAGATGGTTTTGGTGGTTTAGTAGAGGTGGTGATACAATGCTATACAGCATTCAGAGACAGAACATGCACCAGAAGTCAAAATAAACCTTTGATGTACAGGCTGAAAACTATAAGCCTCCTGGTAGCAGTCTCTACAAAAGTATATTCCCAAAAACACCACAATAAATACACAAGAAGTACAGTAAAAGGACAAGGGATCAGCTCAGAATCATCAAGTCAATAATAGTCAGTCACTGTAATGGGAAGGGGAAGCATGGGGGCTGGCAGAGGCATCAAAATTGGGATCAGATTGTGATGATCTGGATCAAAGAAGCAGATCTACCACTACCCAATTTAGCATGGCTAAATGGAGGAAGAAGGAAAAAGCATAGAATGCAGGGAAGGGATAAAAGGGGAAAAAGAAAATTTATGAATGGAAGCCAGACAAAGGAGCAAATGGGGCAGAGGCAAATGGGGAAGGAAAAGCTAAGAATAGTAAAGAAGAATGATGGCTTCTGGAATTGACTGGTGGCACCAAGACAATGATCAAAGTGGAAGCAAATAGGATCAGTGGAAGTAGGAATGGAAGGGTGAAAGATGAATGATGGCACCCAAAATAGGAAGGACAATTCAAATAATGGGTTGATAAATGGGCTTGGTAGTCAGGTGACAAGGTGGTCTGTGCACTATAGGAAAAAGTAGAAAATAGGCTAGGTAAATTAGAGAATAACCAGGCAATCAATAGGCAAAGGCTCAGTGGTTCCCAGGGAGTGAATCACTTAGGCTAGAGTTTGTTAAAAACCTCAGAGGCAATTAATAGGCAAAGGCTCAGTGGTTCTCAGGGAGTGAATCACTTAGGCTAGAGTTTGTTGAAAACCTCAGAGNNNNTTATATATTTTGAAAAGTAACCCTCAAAACACTAAGTTATCATCAAGCAACAGTGTGGATTTGCAGTAACTTTCTAAGACTTCAAGAAAGCCCCAGAACTATCAGTAATACTCTAACCAAGTACTACATTGGATCATGTTGTCCTTGGTAGGCACTTGCTAGTCATCCTACTGCTGTATAGTGGGAGGCTCATAGTATAGGTTGAGACAATGGTGCTGCTCATTGTTTATCTCATGGTAGTGGTCAATTGAGGTGTTTGCCTCAAAAAAGTGAGTCTCAAGGTAGACCACATCAAAGGTGTAGGCTTGGTCCACCCATTCCAGAGGGATGCCGTTTGCCAACATTGTATGCAGAACATCTGCATCCATCAAGTTGACCATGGTAGCAGCATCAAAATGGGGAGGTCTGAGCTGGACATTGGTCCAGCTCATGGGAATGAAGGGCATGGAGGCATTGGCAGCATTGTAGTCTGCAATAGCCTCTTGATAAGGTCCAGGACGGGCAAGAATCAAGGCAAGTAGCCTTGCAAATCGTTCTTGTGCTTGTCCAGAGAGGGATAGACCCTAAGTCAAGGCATGTCCCAACAGCGTTTTCCAGTGCAGTTGGTATGCAAAATTGACTGCAATACCAAGCATGGAGTTCTGCATGCCAGGGTGGCAGAAATAGAGAATGTTTTGGTGAGTTTGTTGAGTTCAAAGGTGAATTGCACATCTTTGGAGTTGAACCCAGTCAATGTGAAAAACAGCCTTCTAGCACAATCCTTCCACCGCAGGTAATCTGCTAGGGTTGGCATGACCACCGGATTCATGTGAAGGGAGAAAAGGTTGAGGAGTGGAGTGATATGTTTGTACTCTGATGTACACACCAGAGCCATTGTCCAATCTCGCAGGGAGGTGTAGCAGTTGATGCTTATGCACTGAAATTCATGCATCAGATAGTAGGCTTTGGTGCATGTAGCCACCAATTTGAACTTGTTTTATGAAAGCTCATAGAGCTTTTGCAACTGTTGGGGGTTCATAGAGAACCTCTGCGGCACCACTCTTCTGATTTCAATTGAAGTATGATGATACCTCTCTTCATGTTCTTCTTCATGCATCTTCATGGCAATGGCCTTGTTGCTCATAAAGATGGTGTTGTTCAGGCAAGAATAGTAAAAATGGCAGTCTAGTGCACTGCCAAAGAACTAGTTGAAACGTTCAACGGCCATGCCGTCGACAAATACTCCCAGGTCATCCAAAATTCTCCCCATGGCCTGCTCCACCCGGTTCCTATCTGCCTTTGATTGTTGTGCAGCCTCATGCTTGGCGCAAGTGGCAAGTTTTTGTTTTTTGCTAACCACTGTTGGTGGTTAGCCAGGGTCTCTCCTTCCAACGGTGTATTCACCGGGTGCACTCCGTCATTACTCTCATTGCTTGGCTCCTCCAGCCTGAGCAAAGCCAAGGTGGAATTGTTCTTCCACCTTGTCATTGTTTCTTGTGTCCCACTTTGGGACCATGAACAAGTAGATCTTCAGTAGGGCCTCAAATTGCACCACTGGCAAGAACTGTAGCATGGAGCCATCTGCTCCTCGGGGAACTCTGAAACAGTGTCAAAGAATAGTAAAAGCCTTACTATCACACAAGAGAACCA
>QLOM01006923.1:0-11492 GCA_003313785.1 Termitomyces sp. MG148
CCGGGACATATGTCGGGGAAACCGGGAAGGTCTACAGGAAGACTCGGTTGCCAAGGCCATGCTAGCACTACGTTTAGGGCGCCCCTCCGGTACAAAGTCGGTATGCACGAACGAGTGGGGCCTGCAGGACGGCCTCCTCACCTTCCGCGGGCGGATATATGTGCCCAACAACCCGGAGCTCCGCTGGCGCATTGTGGAGCAGCACCATGACTCCCGTGTCACGGGGCACCCTGGTAGGTGGAAGACGCTGGAGCTGGTCTCGCGGAACTACTAGTGGCCCCAGATGTCCCGCTACATCGGCTCCTACACCAGCACCTGCGACCTCTGCCTCTGGACAAAACCACACCGGCGCCCCCCGACAGGCCATCTGCAATCCCTCCCCACACCTGCGGTGCGCTGGAGTGTGGCCTCCGTCGACTTCATCGTGGAACTTCCGGATGCACATGGATACAATGCAGTGATGGTTGTAGTCGACCTGTATGGAAAGAGCTCACTTCATTCCAACGCACACGACCTGCTCGGCAATGGGCGCAGCCAACCTGTACCAGAAGAACGTCTGGAAGCTCCACGGCCTCTCCGATGCCTACATCTCCGACCAGGGCCCCCAGTTCGTGGCAGACTTCACCCAGGAGCTCTATCGTCTCCTGCACGTCAAGCTCCACACTTCCACCGCCTACCACCCGCAGTCTGATGGCCAGACTGAACGCGTCAATCAGGAACTGGAACAGTACCTCCGGCTCTTCTGCAACGAGCAGCAGGACGACTAGGACAAACTCCTCCTGGAGGCCAAGTTCCAGTACAATAACCGCGTCCACGCCTCCACGCAGCACTCCCCGTTCTTTCTGGACACCGGCAGGCATCCCCGGATGGGCTTCGAACTGCATGCACAACGATTGGAGAACGAGACGGTCAATGAGTTTGTTGACCGTATGCGGAAGGCACAGGAGGAGGCGAAGGCGGCCCTGACCAAGGCCAAGGACGACATGGCCCGCTATTACGACCGAGGATGCTTGCCGACCCCCCAGTACAAGCTTGGAGACCAAGTCTACCTGGATGCCTCCGACATCGCGACCACTAGGCCATCCCAAAAGCTCTCACACCGACAACTGGGGCCATATGTGGTTGAGCGCCAGGTAGGACCGTTGGCCTACAGGCTCCGGCTGCCCACCAGCATGCGGCGCCTCCATCCGGTCTTCAACGTGGTCAAGCTTTCGCCCGCCCCAGATGACCCTATTCCAGGTTGACGTGCCTTGTCTCCGCCACCTCTGGTCATTGTCAACAACCGTCCAGAGTACGAAGTGGAGAAGATCCTTGACAGCCGTCTATTCCGGCACAAGCTGCAATACAAGGTCAAGTAGAAGAGCTACGGTATCAAAGACATCTCCTGGGAACCCGCCGAAAACATCCACGCGCCCGCTCTGATGAAGGACTTCCACCGTAGTCACCCGGAGGCTCCCCGCACAATCCGGGGCATCTACCCTGTCTCCCCGGTGGACTGCGTGGTCCGCAACTTGTTCTACCCGGTGCGTCGAGACGCCGCACTCTAAGGGGGGGGTGATGTCAGGGGACTTCCTTTTCCGGCCATCCCGGAGATCTCCGGGACCCCCCGGGCTTCCTTTTCTGGCCATTTCCCTTTCTGGTCATCCCGGAGGTCTCCAGGATGCTCCCTTGCAGTCGTCGGACTTCTCCGGGATGTTGTACAGTCGTTCTCACGCCCCCACCCCCGTACTGATGCGCCACGCCGTGGCAAAGGAATCCTTAGACTTGTTCTCTTCGGATTTCCCTCTGCCAGGTGATTAGTTATTTCTCTGTAATATGTACTGTCCCTAATACACTTCGGATTTCCCTCTGCCAGTTGTGTAACTTAGCCGCAACCCCCGGAGGTTGCCCTTACAATTGTGACATATGACAGTAATCCAAGTTTTTAACTTGAGCATTGAACATGCATCAAATATGCCTGATTAAATACTTAGGATTAGGATTAGCACCTTCGGTTTCCTGGTGACTATTTATTCCAGCACAGAGTACATGTGTAAGGGGATGCTCTATTGTGGAAAGCCAGGCAGACACATCAACCACTCAAGCCTACCATCAAGTGGGGCGAGTGTCGAGTGAGCACAGTGACAAGCAACTGGCAGGCAAGAAGGCAGGCCACCAACAAGGGGTAGAGCAGGAGGGCAAGAGCAGAAAGCAAGGTCGTCACTGAGGAGCTCACAGTAATGCTAATGTGTAGACCCAGAAGCAATGCTATTGCTAGGACTAGGAATGTTCCATCCACCAGTCCTACTTATATACTACATCGGATATGCTATGACTACAGTGTATTGACTAATAGGGCCGGTATGTACAAAGCACTAATGAGTAAGCAACAGTCAGTATGAGTAAGCCAGCCAATGGCATAAAGGCCTGCCAACAAGTAGAGTGGGTCTGAAGACCAGCTGACCTGCCAGGTGTCAATGCCAAGACAGAGATGGAGCAGGATAGGGCCAGAGTGATCCAGATGGTGGCTAGATGTGGGTGCCAACGTCAACACAGACTAAGCAAGGCTAGGGTGAATGGTCCAAGGACCTGTCCCCTGATAACATGGGATAGTATATAATGTGTTGCTATATGCTTAAGTACTTGTTTGCAGCTTGTATTTACCATACTTGGAGCTATCAGCTGTTAACAGCCCTTCCTATCTCTTTTTTTAACTAGTCAAGCCTTTTGTTAGAGGACTTCCTTTTTTGGAACCCCAGAGTTCTCCGACAATCTCTGAAGATCTCCAAGATGCTCCTGTGCCCTCTGAAAGATACTGTATAGTTGTTTTCATGCCTCTGCCCCCCATGCTGATGCACCGCACTGTGGCAGATGGATTTTTAGACTTGTTCTCTTTGGATTTCCCTCTGTCAAGTGATTAGTTATATTTCCTGTCATACTGTACCGTTTCTAATAAACTTTGGATTTTCCTCTGCCAGTTGTGTGACTTAGGCACAACTCTCAGAGGTTGCCCTTACAGCAGAACAAGTCTCCTAACCCTGGTCTGGAAGCCCCCTATAGCTGCCAAACTCTATCCAGCTCCTATTTGTTGTTTTTCTACTAGGCTTAAGCATTGATGCTCTCTATGTCTCAGCCAGCTGCTTTAGAAGCCCTCTTGGATGCCACAGCCTCTGGCAAGGAAGCCTGGACCCACCTGCTTCATTTAAAAATGCAGGTACAACTCACTCAAGCCTCCCTCACTCAACACACTGCCAAACTCACCCATTTCTGCCAAACTACCAAAACCATTTCTGACTCTCTCCACACACTCCTCAAACACCTTACTCTAGTAGCAGCCAACCTCCTGCCACCTATGCTGCCAGCGCAATGCCCTTGCACCATGTGGTCCTCTCTTCCAGCACAGGAGTGCTCCAACATCCCATGCTTGGCAATTCCCAATACATACAATGGTGACTGTGCATCTGGAAAACAATTTCTGCAATTCTGCATTATTTATATCCAACTCTGTAGCAATGACTTTGTCTCCAACAAATTGAAGATTGCATGGGTCCTATTCTATATGAAGTTGGGATAGGTGGCCACCTATGTGATGAGGGTTTTCTGATGCTCTGGTGGCATTGCCAACTTTGCAGACTGGGCCAAGTTCAAACAGGAGTTCCAAGACAAGTTCTTCCTCTGAAACCTGGTCAAGACAGGGACCAGTACAGCCAGGAAAAACAATTCCTGAACAAGTACATTAACTTGTTCTGTGTGCTAGTAGAGCAGGCTGAGTACTCTGATGGCCTGCAGCTCTGCCTCATCTTCCAAGAAGGGCTCCATAAGATCTTAATGGAGTGCATTGACAACTTCACAGAGGAATGCTCAGCAGACGACCAGGTCTTATTGTGGTACTGAGTAGCTTGGAAGCAGTGGCAGCTCATGGAGCTCAAGCAAGACCTATGCAAGGCAGCAACCCCCACAATATCCTTGTGTCTACCTGTTATGCTCCTCTGCTGACCGGCCACTTTTGCTCCAACAACACTGTCAGCGGCACCTCTAGAACTACCCTTGGGCACTCCAATGGACATAAACACTTCTTGGCAGTGCACACCCCTCTCTTTCTCATGCTGATGCTGCAGCATGCAGGGCTACTTTGCCTGCTATTGTTCCTGGGGCCTAGAAGTATGATATCTATCCCCAGAGGAGCAGAAGAAGCTACTTCTGCAACTTTTGGTGGCCAGAATCCCTTCTCCAGATGCGCCTGCCTCGGAGGATGTGTGCAAGACACCTCTTATTGCTAGAGGGCCAGAGGAGCCAAAGGAGGGTTTTTAGGGGCACAATGGGTAAAAAGTATGCCTCTGTCACCTAGTGCTTACTGGTTTACATATTTGTTGGTAGAAGAAATCAATACAGCTTTTGTCAATGACTCATTACTCCTAATTGTAAGCATTACCCCTGATGTACCCAATGACTCTCCTGAGCCCTCCCTGACTCCTCCACAGACATGCATTCCTGCTTGAGAGCGCTGTCTTCCCCACTACTACGTCATTGCATCTACTCTAGTGTCAAACCTGCTCTAGATGAACATGGAAATCAAAACCACCAATATGCAACAGACTTGGAGCATAGTTGCCCTCCTGGATTCTAGAGCAACAGGACTCTTTGTGGGTGCTAGTTACATGGGATGGCACCAGCTCACTACTTGGCCCCTTCTGTCCTCCATCTTGGTGTACAATGTTGATGGTACTTGTAACAAAGCAGGATCCATCAAGTCTGTGGTGGACTTTGTCCTGCATTACAAGTCCCACATGGAGCATACTACCTTTGTGTAAGGGGAACACTTGATGTCTGCAGAACTCCTTCCACAGAGTTGGCAATGCAAGGAGCAAGCAAGAGTTGAGCAAGCACAGAGGTAGGCAGAAGTCAGGCAAGAGACAAGCAAGGCTAATAGAGGGTTGGACGGCGCTAGATAAGCTTATGGTTGGTTTGGTGAATAGACCAGAAGAACACTGCTATTGTTCAGCCTAGGGATATTCTATCCCACAGGCTGCCTATATACAGTCAAATCTCTCTTAAGCCATAGATAGCTCTTGTAACCCATAATCTCCAATAACCCATAGTTTTTTAGTTCTACCAAGTCTGTTCACAGAAAATTATGGGTTACCTCCAATAACTCATAATCCATATGTTGGGTTCATAATCCATAATTTACCTAGAATAGAAGGAAATTAGTGTGATTTTGGGTGTAATTAGTTCTAATATCTGAGTATTCAAACAAATAAGTAATTCTGAGCAAGATTTTTGCTTCTAGAAGCGAGAGGAGAATATTTGGATAATTTAGTGAACTTCTATTTTTGAACATAAATTTTTGATGTGACCAATCCTTATACCTAAAAAAACTCTCGAGACGCTCAAAGTAGGCCTTAGTTGCCTCAAAGATTAAACAAAAACACATCAAGACTATATTCTGCACTAGATATTACAGAAAGAACCCATTTCTACTACAGATGAAGAGTGGTTGGACAATGGAGGCAATCTGATTGATGGAGAAAGGGTGATTGAACTTCTAAATGAGGCCTCAGACTATAAAAGAGGGCTGGAACGGTTGGATTTGGATCTGAAGAGCATTGCCAATAAGCTTAAAAAGTTAGAAGAGGAGAACAAAAAAGTTGTTGTAAGTGCTCAATCCAGTGAATAAAAACATTATGCATGACAACAGAGATGAAAAAGAAATCTTTGAAGCAGTTTTGGAGCAACAAGAAGCAGAAGCAAACAAAGAGAAGAACAACAGTGACAATGATCCAACAACAATCTTCAGAGAGAAGCCTGCTTGTCGTGATGCACTTCAAGCTGTCTCGCTACTTCAGCACTATGTTGCAGACATGGATGAACCATTTGCACGTGAGTTTGAGGCCATGCTCAACAAATTTGGCTGTCAGACATGCCTTAATGAGTTTCAAGTCCTTCAACCAAGTGCTATCACTGATTATTTTGGTTTCAAGAGCTTGTAGTTGTACAATTAGGATAATAAAATATGATTTTAGCCTAAAACAAGCCTAATAACAACCACTCTCTGATAACCCATAATCTCTAATAATCCATAGATTTGGGTTTCCACCGACTGCTATGGGTTAAGAGAGATCTCTATATAATGCAATGATGCCTGGGAATTTGATGGTCTTAGTCATGAGCGCTGACTAACAAGCTTATAACCAAACAAAGTGAGGTTGAGGCTGGATTTAAGCATTGAATTGGCTCTACAAGGCCTTAACCAAACAAAGTGAGGTTGAGGCTGGATTTAAGCACTGAATTGACTCTACAAGGCCTTAACCAAACAAAGTGAGGTTGAGGCTGGATTGAAGCCTTGAATTGGCCTTACAAGGCCTTAACTGAATGAAGTAAGATTGAGGCTGGATTTAAGCCTTGAGTTGGCCCTTCAAGGCTTTAACTGAATGAAGTGAGGTTGAGGCTGGATTTAAGCCTTGAATTGGCTCTTCAAGGCCTTAACTGAACAAAGTGAGGTTGAGGCTGGATTTAAGCATTAATTGGCCCTACAAGGCCTTAACAGAACAAAGTGAGATTGAGGCTGAATCTAAGCATTTAATTGGCCCTATAAGGCCTTAACCGAATGAAGTGAGGTTGAGGCTGGATTTAAGCCTTGAAAAGTTGTACATATGTGAAGCCATAACCAAACGAAGTGAGGTTGTGGCGGAAACTGAGTAATTGTACATATGTGGAGCTATAACCAAATGCAGTGAGGTTATAGTGGAAACTGAGTTTGGGTGGGTTTGGGAGCAAAGTCCCCAACAAGCTACGCAAGTTCAGCATGGGTTGTGTAGCTTGTCTCTATATAATGGCATAATGCCTGGGAGTTTGATGGCCGACCAATGCTGACAAAGACTGACTAAGCACTGACATAATAAGCTGTGTTTGCCTGAGTTTTGGCTTTTCAAGCTGAGTTTGATGTTACAGGGGCTGAGTCTGGATTTTGAGACTGAGTTTGAATCCTATCAAAATATCGGTCCTCGATGCACTTTTCTGTGCTTTGCATGCATTGAGTAACCCTGAGGCAATAACCACACATTATGAGGCAAGACCCAAGCTAAGTAAATGACTTCAAAAGTTTAAAGACTAAGAAATCTTTAGAAGGTTTGTAGCTTGAGCATTGAGTCACTAAAAACAAAGCTCTAATTGAAGGTGAGGTTTAATCCTTGGGTTGCTTGAAAAAATGAGGTCAAGGCTGGATTTAAGCCTTGGAGTGAGGTTGGATTTAAGCTTTGACTTGAGTAAAGTGAGGTTGTGCATTGAGTCACTAAAAACAAAGCTCTGCCTTGAGTTGGCCTTACAAAGCCTAAAATAAACAAAGTGAGGTTGAGGCTGGATTTAAGCCTTGAATTGGCCCTTCAAGGCCTTAACTGAACAAAGTGAGGTCGAGGCTGGATTTAAGCATTGAATTGGCTCTACAAGGTCTTCACCGAACAAAGTGAGGTTGAGGCTGGATTTAAGCCAATTGGTCCTACAAGGCTTTAAACCAAACAAAGTGATGTTAAGGCTGGATTTAAGCCTTGAATTGGCCCTTCAAGGCCTGAACTGAACAAAGTGAAGTTGAGGCTGGATTTAAGCCTTGAGTTGGCCCTACAAGGCTTTAAACTGAACACAGTGAAGTTAAGGCTGGATTTAAGCCTTAAGTTGGCCCTTCAAGGCTTTAACTGAACAAAGTGAGGTTGAGGCTGAATTTAAGCCTTGAATTGGCCCTACAAGGCCTTAAACCAAATGCAGTGAGGTTAAGGCTGGATCTAAGCCTTGAATGGTTGTACATATGTGAAGCCATAACCAAACAAGGTGAGGTTGTGGCGGAGACTGAGTAATTGTACATATGTGGTGCCATAACTGAATGCAGTGAGGTTATGGCAGAGACTAAGTTTGGAGGGGTTTGGGGGCAAAGCCTCCAATAAGCTATGCAAGGCCCATGCCAAACCCTGAATTGGCCCTACAAGGCCTTAAACCAAATGAAGTGACGTTAAGGCTGGATTTAAGCCTTGAGTTAGCTCTTCAAGGCCTTAACCAAACGAAGTGAGGTTGAGGCTGGATTTAAGCCTTGAATTGGCCCTACAAGGCCTTAAACCAAACGAAGTGAGGTTAAGGCTGGATTTAAGCCTTGAATTGACTCTACAAGGCCTTAACCAAATGAAGTGAGGTTGAGGCTGGATCTAAGCCTTGAATTGGCTCTACAAGGCCTTAACTGAATGAAGTGAGGTTGAGGCTGGATTGAAGCCTTGAATTGGCCCTACAAGGCCTTAACCAAATGAAGTGAAGTTGAGGCTGGATTTAAGCCTTGAGTTGGCTCTTCAAGGCCTTAACCAAACAAAGTGAGGTTATGGCTGGATCTAAGCCTTGAATGGTTGTACATATGTGAAGCTATAACCTCACTGCATTCGGTTATAGCGGAGACTGAGTTTGGGGAGTTTGGGGGCAAAGCCCCCAACAAGCTATGCAAGGCCCGTGCCAAAGGCACGGGTCGTGTAGCTCATTTGACTGTATACTACATCAGTGGCTGTGCTATTACTAATACTGTTTACTAATCAGGTCCTGGTATGTAAAGGAGTATGACTAACAATAATCAATGCTGAGTAAGGTCCAGGCATATGACTCATCAAGGCTTACTACTACAAGACAGAAGGGGAAAGGGTGGGCTGAGTAGCTGGTCAGATGCCTCTACACTTGCTTGACTCCTGCTTGTCACTCACACTGCTGGCTCTGTGGAAGGAGTTTTGCAGATGTCAAGCATTCCTCTTACAAACATGGCCTGATACTATGATTGAGGACAAACCCTGGCTCCCCAGTACAAGCCCGGCGATTGTGTCTACCTAGATGCCTCTGACATTGCAACCACTTGGCCCTTGCAAAAGATCTCACATTGACAGCTGGGGCCATACATAGTCAAGCGCCAGGTAGGACCACTTGCTTACCAACTCCAACTGCCTGCTGGCATGCATGGTCAAACTCTTGCCTGCCCTGGACAATCCCATCCCTGGTCGATGAGCTCTTACTCCTTGGCAAGCCCAGCATCATGGATATCAGACCAAACAACTAAACAAGTGGTACTTGTAGGGGTCTATTGTTATGAAAATGGCTGTAAGTAGCAGGAATATCCCTTGTGAATGAATCCCTTCCCCACTTACAGCGGATGAATTGCACAACTTAAGATAGTGGGAAAGTCTGCGGCATGATCTCCACGTCAAAAGCAGTGAGAATGTACATTGAATTCCACTGATCACTCAGACAATTAGACTGATCCGGAAGATCACTGAATTGTACCAGCGAAGCGGTTCGCTGGTACTTCCGTTGGAGAAGCAGCAACAATAGGTGGCTTTCAACCGTGGACTTCTACGCAGTTGCCAGGAGAACAAGACGTAGGAAACTTATGGAGAGAAAGGATGCAACTCTTGGATTACGTATGGATTAATTGATCATCATATCCTTACACCACTTTTGGAATGTCATTAGTTTCTTATGGATAAGCTAGAAATCGTCTATCCTCATGTGGGGTTAGGTTCGCGCGTGACGTGGACCAAAGCGGACAAGTGAAATTATTTTTGATAGTACCTGCAAGATATCAGACAACCGAGTAGAACACATCTCCAAGCTGAGACAGATGATACAGAGGGGGCCAACAAAGCAAGCGTGCAGATGACAATACGAAGAGCGGGCTGAGTGCTCAATGTGGGAGATTTGAAGAAAGGGACAATTGAACTATGTGTATCTGATTAATGACATGATGGGCATGCAGCGAAGATGGAGAATCTGTCAAAATGTGCCAACTTGGTGGAATGTTGTCATGTTTGGTTGTGATGCGAAAATCAGGGGATTTGTTTCCTGAACCACTGCAGGAAGGGGACGTGGATACAACCACGACAAGGCCGGTGAGGACGACGAAGCTCTTTATGTATACATAAGGTCAGTGGGGACAACACAGCATATGGGACTAGACGCTCCTGCCACGCTGTTCAATATCACAGCCTCGTTGTTTCGTCGTGTCCGCTAATCTCCCTCCAGAATACCCTAATATCTGTCTGGCCCCATGTCGTCCGGATCCGAGCCTGGTGTGGCCAGCACTGTTCTCAGTGGTGCATCGTCCGCAAGCTGCGCACCCGCCTTAACTTCCCATCTCAACCCAGGCGAGCTCGCTGTCGACACCAACATCACTCGCAGGTCTTCTCATTCCTCCACGCGTATGGGCTCATCCTTCAGCAAGTCCAATACTGCCTCGTTGTCACCGGCTGGACCCCCGCCCTCTCCCACTACCAGTCGCGGTTTTTCAGCTGCAGTGGCAGGTGGACTACGACTTACCCGTGCGTTCGCTAATCGACGAAAAAAGTCTCAAGACGTGAGTAAAGTGATGGACCGCTCAATATCCCAGACCGGAGATTCTCCACCGAACCACACACAACGCATTGAAGCTACAGCTTCTATTTCATCTTCTCCTGCTCAGGTGAGATTAGTACGATGTACATCACGACGCAAAACTCAATAGTACGTATAGCTCGCCACTCAGGTTCTCAGGAAGGCTGTCAAAAAACCACAACCGACACCGACGCTACATCAACATCAAGAACCGATTCCCCCTTCCCTTCCCCCGAAACCACAACATGTCTCACCCCAGCCTCGTCCACCATCGCCGCCTCCGAAACCTTCAGCCGATCTCCGCTCGTCTATCATTCCCATCAGTCCCGGCATCTCATCCGCTGTCAACTATATTCGCATGACAGACGAACCCCTCGTTGACAGAGCAACTCAATTGTCCAAGGCGACCTCCAAGGAGAAACCAATGAAGGAGCACCTCAAAGCCGACAAGGAACTGGGGAAGGGAAAAGACGCCTTTGTGGATTCATGTAAAGAAGGTGGTGCAGGGAGTACCACAGATAAAGACGAGATGAAAGACGCTTGGAGGAAAAGCGATTCCACGATGAGCTATCACACAATCCGTCCTGGAAGTCAACCTTCTCGTCCTGTGTCTATGGCTGAATCTTTGCAGTCCAACTACACTGTCGTGCCTGTTAAACGGCAAAGCGCACTGATCACTGATGCTGATTTTTGCGTGACAGAGGAGGACTCTGAAAAATCAGCCGAGGGCGATCATAATGAGGACGTTCCTCCGGCCAGTTCAAACCACTCTCCTACTGCTTCCGTTAGGATTCGGGAACGGCGTGCGATGTCCTTGCTCAACAATCCAGTCTTTCACATGACGCACAAGCTCCCACCCACGCCCACTAGTGCAACTGCGGCTAACTTTACCTTCTCCGTCGCAGACCAACGTGTTGCATCACCCTCCCAGCGGACTTCAGCAAATGCCCAGGGATACATTGCCTCGTCTGACGGCTACTCAGCGGGTGGCAGCATCCGCACTCAGCTCGCTGTGTACAATACCCAGCCACAGTCTCAGCCCCACCTACAGATAGCAACTAGCTTCATCAGCCATAATCCATCCCTCCCCACATCCCCCATTCCAATTCAACACCCTCGCAATGTACCGA
>QLOM01006929.1:0-25973 GCA_003313785.1 Termitomyces sp. MG148
GAGATAGAGTCTCACCGAAATTGGTAAATTGCAGTTGAGAGCAAGAATTACGTTCAACTGGTAATAAAGATATTGGACACAGAACCGTTGGACAAACAAGTACAAAATTCAATTGTCAGCCATCAGGTGTAAAACTATACTGTCATATGCCGAGAAATGCAAATTCTAGCCAACTTTTTTTTTGTAGCTCTGTCCTTTGCACACATGGCCTTGAAACTTTCAGGACATCTCAATATGTTTCTAAGCTAGTAACTTGTAATTTTTATAATAGGAATGTTAGCATACAAGACGTGTCGGACGATGACCGAGCAAGGGGTACCAAAATGCCTGGGAAGTGCAAAATCCGTCACGTCAGGTCACACCTCAAATTCCAGCTCCGCTCACATACACGCAGTAAGGTCTCATGCTTGTTGATCAATGATCCTAAGCATGCCGGCTGAGCCGTGCGCGGAGCTTTAATAGCCCCTAAGTTATCACGCTCTCTTTCACTGAACAGAACGACGTTCACTTCTCTGAGCTTTCCGCTGCTCAGGATGCTTCGGAAAATTGCTTGTGAGTCATTTTTTATGTATGAAAAGTTTTGGTATAGTGAGATTCTGCACCGTCTATACTGTTTCATTTTGCCGAGCACTGGTGGGTACTCTGATTTCACACTGTTGTGCCTCTTGCATTTTTGCACGTGCCTCTTGTCCACAAAGAAATATAGAGAACTCTTTACATACACTATAGATAGCTATGGATTTTTTTCTGGACCTGGCATGTGAGTGGAATGAGTTGAGAAATGCATTTTGCACATACCGACCCCTTTGCACATGGTGACACATGACAGTACTATCGTTGGGAGTTTCAAAATTTCGGTTTTGTCATTTTTACGTGTATTCTACCCATGTTCCTTCCTAATTCTTTTTCTCTGACCCCAAATCTCAAAAAATGCCAGCCCTGACGGGCCGCTTTTATCCGTTGTTTACTGTATGAACCACAGTATCTCTCAGCTTTACCCTTTGGTATGGATCCTTATTATACCTATTATTTGCCATAAGATAGATAGAGTAAGTACTTAACTAATCTGACTCCTCAACAAGTGTTGCCGAGCGGAGCCTAGAAACGGCAAGCCTCGCTTATGTCATGTAGAGTGACGATCTGTGACCTGTCGACTTGGGAGGCTGTCGAGTGCACCGGAGGGCATAAGTATGTGAGAACAGCGTGAGTGACGGTGTTGTCACACTAAGGTCAGAATCTTCACGCAATCGAGAGAACGGGAAGAACTAGTGTACTGGTACATAGTAGCTAGCTTTTATACTGCCGGTTGAAGAGTACCCGACCAAGTGTGAAGAGATAAGAACAGAAAAGGAAAACGACCGCTACACAATCACTTGAAAAAAAAACATGTAAATTTTTACAACATGATACATGAACGATCATTTGTGCATCACTGACTATGGCAAACGAAGGTGGGATGCACCTCATTCGCCTCAAACTAGGAAGCTTTGTGTTTTTCTTCCACCTCGAAAGAGAGCCCAAACTTCTGGAAAGAGTCATAGTTGGGTCGATTGAGCGTCAATGGTGGGAGTCAGAGACAACTTAAAACGAGGCCTTTTTATAGGGGTGTGTAAGCCACGTGATGTTCAATTTAAGGGTCAGTCGCGCGACCTTTTTTACAAAACGACGTATCGGTTCCTCATTCTCTAGACTCACAGATCATAGATGCCATTCGACGACGTCACGGAGACCTTTCGAAAAATTACTCATGAGAAAGAACGTGAAATATCCCATGACAAACGCCAAAAGATTACTCCCAAAGTCTCTCCCAGACATTCGGGATCTGAAGACATCAGCAAAGAATACATGAAAGAAGCCTACGCCATTGTATGTCTAATCACTTCAGATTCAAAAATTTCTTGAGTACATTCTTGATAGTTGAATCACATCCATACCTTGATGCGAATGCTGGAAACTATTCGGAAGCCCTACTTGAATGTCGATGCACGAAGCACATATACGTCGCGACAGACGGCAAAAGATCTTGATATGAATAATGGAGATTTATTGTGGGGTGATATGAAACACCTTACCAATGAAGACCGAGACCAAATCGACCTCCAAGCACGTGTGATTATAACTCGGTGTGCAGACAGGGTGAAGGAAATGGAAGCCATCGAAAAGCGTAAATATGACTGACAGGAAGACTTGAATACCAGCTTAATATTAAACTTCATACAGGACGGGCAGAGCTTGTTCTGAGCAAAACAAGCCCTCTCGCTCGGTTACTCCCCACCCGACTTTGGCCAGACGTGTCGTCAATTTCTTCTGACTTCTTGGCCGCACATCATTCTGGAGTCACATGGTACCTAAGCCGTCGCCTTGCAGAAGTCAGTCAAAGACAGAAAGAGATGCAGGAAGAACGCGTCAAGCGACAACTCGAGAGAACTCGGACCCTGGGTTCTAGCGCCGCCAGGGATTTGCTACGCATAACAACGAAAGATATACTTTCTACTCAGGAGCAGAACAAAGTCAAGACAGCTGGAAGCTGGCTCGGGGACGCATCATCAAGCTTACTGGCTGCTACCATAGGCGCACCCTTGCACGACACTCGAACAACCATACCTCCTCAATCCCTCAATATTAAACCATCAGTAGACGAAGAAGACGAGGAACTCGAACTGTCTGCGTCACAAATACTCCAATTTGAAGCAGAAAACGCGGCAATCCTACAGTCGGTTCAAGACACTTTTGAGTCTGTTCAACAAGCAGAGTCGCGTTTGTTGGACATCAGCGCATTGCAGATGGAGCTCATTAATCACTTGACGAGACAAACTGAACTAACAGATCAATTATACGAGGATGCTATAGCTACGACTTCGACTGTGGAGAAAGGAAATATTCAATTGAAAGAAGCAAAGAGGCGAGCGAAGGACGGCAGGCTCTATATGCTACTGTTCCTCGTTGGTGCGAGCATGAGCCTTCTATTTCTCCATTACTACTGACTATGCAACTGTTCATATACCCATCCACAAGTGCCTAAGTAGCTATCATGTTCGCATTACTCAATGGTCTCTTAAATTTCCAAGATCATATACGCTAAGTATCATCGTCAAAGACGGGTGAGAGTCTCAACAGTGGATCATCTTCGCCACAACCTTCTACATTGAGGACATCTGCGACCAATTCGTCTACTTCGTGGGAATTCTCCTCTAGATGCTGGACGTGTTTCTCGACTATGTTGTAAACAAGCCTACATCCGCACGGTTGAGTATTTACTAAGAGAGACATAACATAACCACTGGAGAATGGCACACACCAGCTTGTACATATTGCAAGAACCAATCCACTTGCGACCAGAAGACCATTTATAAGTTTCGTTTCTACAGTGGTGGTTAGAGATCCTGAAATGGGAATTTAATTGCGATCAAGTACGGGTATCCATGTGGGCACGTTGATTTCCGTCAGACAAGGTAGCGATGCGAGAGCCAATGAAAACCTGAAGAAGAAGTCTTGGTAGGACGAAAAGTGTTGCTGTTGCAAATTGAGGAAAGGAGACGGCGCTGATGGACTACGAAGAGGCGTGAAGCAGAAATTACTGGAAGAAAGAGAACAACTTACAGCGAGCAGAGAATTTGAGTAAACCCACGGTGGAAAAGGCGATATACGAATCAGAATAATGAGAGCCAGACCTTTCATTCGCTAACAAGATCTTTAGACACTGGATACCCAGTTATGATGCAGGGCTTACAACAACCGAACCAAAAGCCCGCCATTTTGGATTACATTCCGACCATCTTCGCAAGCGTCGACTGAAGAAGAAGCGTAGCACAACGAATACCAAAGACGCCCCAGCTAAACTAAAGAAAGCAGCTATTATGAAACCCTGCATACCATATGCAAAGCCACATAATGTAACAATAGTCGTATGGCCTAGGAGTGGCGGAAACGACACAACAACTCAAGGACAAAAGAGTGAGATATAGAACGCGATTGGACATCATGTTTTCTTTACCCAATAAAGCAGCAAGTACTAGCCAGCCAAAACGTGTTTCTGGCAGCGATTGGGCTCGATCATACAGATACTGTGCGACACGTGCAGGTGTTACGACAACAATGAATGTGCCTGAGTGATTCTTGAGTACTGAGTAGTTACGTCTCATGAGAACGCGTCCGCGTACCAAAGCATATGTAAAATAGTACGATGAGCCATATGAAGGTCTGATGATTATTGGTTCAAGCATGACTAGAATTGCAATGTGGGCAGACCTTGCCCAGAACATGGAGGCCCTCGTATTTCTGATACATGAAGCTGACATACTCTTTGACTTTCAGAGTTCGATCGGGAACTTGGAGTGATCCGGGAGCCATGGCCATACAACTAGTAAAACCCTTGGAATCCCTGGAGCATCACGTGGTATTCTTCAGCTTTTGACGTGGTCGTGAATGGAGAAATTCAGTGCATATCGGGTCTGGTCAATTCTACTACTAAATCATTCTACTACTAAATCACGCCGCCACTTATTCTTACTACCTCCTAGGACCCAGGAACTGGGATTCAGGTTGGTAGCCTCTGAATCTTTGTGTTCCTCAGCTTTTCTTCATGTCACACCAGCCATTCCTCAAACCTGTGCCGCCTCTGGGATCTGACTTTTGGGCCAAAGTTACCCGTCCGCTCCAATATTTTCTTGGAATCGTCAGGACCGTACTAGTGATTGTATTTCTTGTGCTTTATGTCCTCGTTTCGGGTGTATGCGCTGTCTTTGTGAGCAGGTTTTTTTTTCTTCTCCTTGCCCTTTGCACTTGTTCAATCATCAAGAAGGCACCTGTACCACCATTGCACCGCATCGTTTCTCATTCCTTTATAGCAGTGATTGGGCGTGTCGTCTTGCTAACTCTAGGTTTATTCTATATATCAGTTGAACAAATTAGAAGAAGACACGGGTAAGGGAGTTCAATGACTCTGCTTGAATATAAATCCTGATTTTGTCTCGACAGAAGAGGTCAAAATATTGTTGAACCGTGGAATCCACGAGCTGGGGATGTTATTGTATCAAATTGGGTTTCGTGGATTGAAATATTATGGCTGGCCATTCGGCAAGTCGTCGTTCGCTTGGAAGCTTCTATGCTGAGATAGAATGTCCAGATTCAATCCTATCTTCGTTATTCCAGTTTTTGAACGAGAACCTAGATCTTTGGTCTCATTGAACCCGCCAGCGTCCGTCACTTGCGCTCCTCGTACCGTTGACATCCTGGGATTTCGGACTGTTTCCCTCCTCAAAATCATTGGGTTGACTGGCCAAGTGCCTCCCTTTGGTTTTGTGAATGGTAGCAATAGTAAACCTCCACTCAGCCTTGAAAATTTACGAAAGTCTGCGGATAGACCTATCGTCGTATTTCCTGAATGCACAACCAGTAATGGAAGAGGTTTGCTTCGATTCGCCAAAGTCTTCCGGCAGGAAGTTCCCGTGAAGGGTTATCAGGTTTTTGTCATGTGTATCAGGTATGTATTTACATTTGATTTTGGCACACGATTGCTCAACTTTTCCCAAAAAGATACGATCCTCCCACAAGTATGACACCTACCCCAACACTCTCTATTCCATCTCTATCTCTCAATCCTCTTCCTCACTTGTTCTCGCTTGCCTCATCCCTTGTACCGCCAACTATTTCCATCCGTCTGCTTGTGCCATCTGAATCTCCCAGCTCCCCACTTTTTATTGTCAGCGAGATTGTTACAGACTCCACCCCTCACGACGATCAATTGACAGAAGTATGTGCGGAGTTGATATCTCGACTCGGGAGGATGAAGATGACGGCTATCGGTTGGGAAAGCAAGGCGAGCTTTCTGGATTTCTACTGGGGCAGACGAAGGCGATAAATATATGGATTTGTTCTATATTCACTATTCATCTTTGAAAAGAATCTTCATATGTGGTGCAAGCTGACTTGATAACTTATGCAAGTATGTGAGGTCATGATGTGAGAAAGAGTCAATAATTTAGGTGATCGAAATAATGGTCTTGAAGTGATGCAGCAAGGAAACAACTGGTAAGCAAACAGAATGAAAGCGTTTTTGAAATTTCAAAAATAGAGGACCACAAATGCACATCTTTATTTTTCTTCATGATGACAGAATCAGAGATCCATCTACCCAATTCCAAATCCAGTGATGAGACTCTGCCTCAATTGTACCAAGTATTGTTTGCACTTAAATCTTTAAGTTGGTTGCTTAACCTCATTTGTACTGCTAATATGGTCCATGGCTCATGTAGAGATGCTCATCCAAATGCAAAATGCATGATAGGTGGAAAATGTTCCAAGAGATGCCAGACTGATTGTTACACTGGCCAGTGTAAGCATACTGTCAGTATGCTCACTAGCTTGCTCGAGAACGGACGTGGAGGAGAGGAGAGAGATGAATCGGGAATTGAGGACATGATCAAAAGGAGTAAAAAGGAGTAAAACCTTAATTGGGGAATATAAAGAGGGGTAGTTGCACATGGGACAGAACTTACTTTTCGTCTTTTCTTGTATCACAAATCTGGAGAACAGAGCTTGTGTCATTCAGTTTGCATTCATCTCTCAGTGAAGTCAAACTATATGCGTTTGCTTACACTTTTTTTTTGAATTCACGCAAGCTCCCGGTGCGACTACTCACACAAAAGTGGATCAAGACGTCTGGGTACACTCAGGCTGACAGCTGTCTACGAGGAATTCTTACCTTAGCCTACACGAACTTCTTGCCTCGCTTGTGCTCTCTCCAGGGGTCCAGGGGGGGAATCCTTGTCCTGTTTTGGGTAGATTGTGTATTCAAACCGGTTAAATAACTCATGTTGATATGCCTGCCTTTTCACGTCCGGTCCTGCTTGATTACTCTGTCTTTGCCGCTCTGGCTCCTTGTACTCGCTCTCAGGCTCAATCTTGTCCCTGTCCTGAGCTCTCTGTGTCTTCTGAACAGTCCACACTTGCACACATGCATGTCACACCCACACACATACCTCCATCACCTACACCCAGTGTATCGTTGACCTCATCAGACAAAGGTTGTCCGCTGTCGACAGAAATTAGTAGAATGCCTAACAGTAAGACAGGTTTCGAGCTTTATACCGCAGAAGTAGTCCAGGTCTCGGCTAGTCACACTCCAGTCGTTGGTCAGGGTACAATTGGCCCTTGCCAGCTTGACTTGTTCAAATATTATGCCAAACAATATTTCTTGCATAAGGGTATTGAGGAGGAGAAGCAGGTAGCAAAGGTGATGTACAATATTGATATGCCTGAGGTACAAGCATGGATCAAGGAGAATGAGAAGGAGTTGCAAGTATTGACCTTCCCAATGTTCATGGCATGCCTCCGGGGAGTTGTGTTAGAGACGGAGTGGGAGTGGGAGATAGCACAGCAATTATCGCATAAGCAGGGTGACAAGGAGAAGTTCATGGTTTGGGTGTCGGCATTGAGGGAGGCAAATGACATTTTGTCCATGAATGCACAGTTTTACATCCCGCCCAAGCGCATGCAATACCACATCCTCCTCCATTGCCAGGACAACGTGCGCAGGAACAAGGATAAGCGCTACGACAAGATTAAAGATTTTAACGCGTGGTTATGTACATTGGCTGACATCAACAAGGTCATTGCAGGACAAAAGGCTCAGCTTAGCAAGTACCTCGCGTTGTTGATTGCCGCCTTGGCCAAGACCCATTTGAAGAATGTGACAAACACTGTCAAACCTCAGGGGGTTCCGGCATTGGCGGAACCCACAGCGGGGGGTCGGGTTCATGTTTACCCTTTGACCCTGGAGGAGCATAGGATTTTGAACAAGCATAGTGGCTGTTACCAGTGTTGTTGCCTGTATGTTGATCATTGCACGGCGGACTGTCTAGATAGGGGAAAAGGATTATTGCTAGCAGACTACAAGAAACGTTGCCTTACGGCAGAGTTTGCGACAGCGGCGCAGATGGAGAATCTCAAGAAGAAGGGGAAGGGTAGTGCAAAGACAGGTAGAGGAGGAGCGGCCGCAATGACAGTGGCGGCGGTGTTCGGAGGATCAGGGGAAGATAGCAACAGTAGCAAGGCGAGATCTGAGTACGTCCTTCCCACCCACATGGTTCTATCTTGCATAGTTTCCGCGCTGACCATTGTCCCTACCTTGGTCAAGGGAGCGTTAATTGACACAGGTTGTCCTCCAGCTCTGATTTCTTCAACGCTCATGGCTAAATTGGGCCTCACTCCATGTCGTTTGTTCCGGCCATTTGAAGTCTTGGGGGCATTTGCTGCAGGAAGAAAGAAGGAGTCTCAGCTTTTGTCATATGTAAAACTTGTAATTGTATCCCCTTGTGCGCAGTGGCAGTTGAAGTCTCAAGTTTTTGTTGTCTGTCCGAACCTTCATGCTGAATTGATTCTGGGTCTGGATTTTTTGCAAAGAAACTCTATTATGGTTGATGCAGCTACATATTTGGCACTAGATAGTGTTTCGGGATTTGATCTGATTTGTTTCACACTTACGAGTCCTGAGCGGAAGAAGATTAAGGAACAGCTGCATGTCCGGCGCGTTTGTGAAAGGAAGGAGCGTCAGATGGAGCAAGAGTGGATCAAAGAAGGCCAGAAGGAGACGTGAGATTGATGCCGGCCTGTACAGTTTGAGCTTAATGCATTGTTTGCATTACACTCAAAGCAGTTTGTGCACCTGCATAAATGTATGTCTATGGGAGAAACCTGGATTCTGGAGATGATCAAGACAAGAATAGAGGAATTGGCCTTTCAAGAGAAGTTGCAGGGGATGGATGAGGCAATGAAGAAGAAGTATCAGCAGCAGTTTCTGGCACAGCTTCTGCATGCATTGGAATTACCTTCAGATGTGTATCATTGAATCCAAGTGAAACCGTTGGCAAAGATCATGGTCACGTGTTCATACTCATGCCCTCAAAAATTTTGGGAGAGTTGAAAAACCTTGATTGATGAGCATGCAGCGGCATGGCAAATTTGACCGCCTTCATCACAATATGCAAGTCCGTTGTTTATTATTCCGAAGTCAGATCCATTGGTAATGCCCTGCTGGGTGAATGATTATCGCAAGTTGAATGCAAATACGGTGCCAGATAACTTTCTGCTGCCTTGGATTGATGATATTCTGGCAGATTGCACCTGACCAGGGACCCGTTTTTGGGGGAAGATTGATTTAACAAATGCATTCTTTCAAACGCTAGTTCACCCTGATGACATCAAATTTACGGCAACCCTGATGCCTTTTGGGCTGTGAGAATGGGTTGTGATGCCTATGGGCCTTTGTAATGCGCCAGCGACGCAACAATGACAAGTGACTTTAGCCTTGAAGGATTATATTGGAAAGTTTTGTCATGTATACCTTGACAACATCATTATCTGGTCAAGGTTAATTAAAGAACATGAAGAAAATGTGTTGAAGGTTTTGGACGCATTGCGAGAGGCTCACTTTTATTGCTCCTTGAAAAAGAGTTCCTTGTTCTGCACCGAGATCAATTTCTTGGGTCATCATATATTTAAAAGGGGTATTGAAGTGGATTTGTCGAAGGTTGAGAAGATTCTGAAGTGGCCGGTGCCTAGGAAGGCAAAGCATGTACATCAATTTTTGGGATTGGTTCGCTATATTGCAGTTTTCTTACCTGTGCTGGTGGAACACACATCGGTTCTGACACCACTGACAAAGAAGGAATTTAATGGTGGGTTGCTATCATAGACAGAGCAACATCAAAGTGCATTTGATGGCATCAAAGATTTGGTGCTAGGAAGAGATTGTCTGATGACAATTGATCATGAGAACCCTGGTGCAAATAAGATTTTTGTCACTTGTGATGCTAGTAAGCGGCGTATGGGTGCGGTTTTGTTGTTTGGAAAAACATGGAAGTCTGCAAGGCCAGTGGCTTTTGAGTTATGTCAGTTAACGCCATCGGAGAAGAACTACTCAACGCATGAACATGAACTCCTAGCAATTGTGCAAGCCTTGCATAAGTGGAGGACAAATTTGCTGGGGTCACATTTTGAGGTGTACACCAATCACAAGACCCTGAAGAATTTTGAGACACAGCGGGATTTGTCAAAGCGGCAAGCAAGATGGATGGAGTTCCTGTCTCAGTTTGACTATAAGATCTTGTATATTCTTGGAGAAGATAACACTGTTGCGGATGCGCTTTCAAGGATGCCTAAGGAGGAGGTGATGGTGGCAGCACCAGTCTTACAATTAGAGTCAGACAAGAGGATCCTGGATGACATAAGGGAAGGGTATAGCGTTGACAAATATACAAGGCGTATTATGGATGACAGAAAGAAGGGCATGCCGCCGCCAGGAGTGGAGTTCCAAAATGGGCTGATATATGTGGGTGGCCATCTGGTGATCCCAAAGTACAATGATCTTTGTGAAAATCTTTTCCGCATAGCGCATGACAAACTCGGACATTTTGGTATAGACAAAATGTATGGGGCTCTTTGAGACTCCTATTATTGGCTGAATATGTGTCGTGATTTGTGTAGGGGGTATATTCTCTTGTGCATGGAATGCCAGAGGAATAAGAGCACAACAAAGAAGCCAGTGGGACTTCTGCATCCGTTACCTGTGCCGGAGAGTCAATTTGGATTGGTTACTCTTGATTTTGTGGGTCTGTTGCCACTGAATGAAGGTTTCAACTAGATATGCACGATGATATGCAGAGCAGGGGCGTACATCCGGATTTCCCCTTGTAAGTCAAACCAGACAGGCAAGGAATTTGCACAAATTTTCTTTCTTCCAAGATTGGTACTGCAAGAATGGTCTGCCTTATGAAATTGCCATGGACAGAGACTCACTGTTTACGTCGTTGTTTTGGCAAGCTTTTGTGAAGCTTGCTGGAATTAAACATAAGATGTCTTCTGCATTTCATCCTCAGACCAATAGCTCTTCCAAGCGCATGAATAAAACAGTCATCCAATGTCTGCATTATCATGTTGATTGACAACAGAGGGGTTGAGTGAAGGCCTTGCCATGGATAAGATTTGGCTTGATGAATACAGTGAATGCATTGACGAGGTTGTCGCCATTTCAATTAAAATTGGGTTTTATGCCTTGGATGCTCTTACCGTTGTCATTGCCAGCTTTGGTAGATGTGTCAGCAGAAGATCTGGCAGTGCGGGTATTGAACTTGGTTGAGGCAAACTTTTGGGAGAGTATGGACAATTTGACCTCAGCTAAGATCAGACAGGCTAGGGGGGCAAATACAAAACGATTGCCTGAGATTTGGTATTGTGTAGGGGACAAAGTAATGTTATTGACAGCTAATCAAAGGAGGGACTACATGCAAAAGAAGGATGGACATGTGGCCAAGTTCATGCCCCGACAAGACGGACCGTACACTGTTTTGAAAGCTTACTCTGAGTCATTGGAGTATAAGTTGGACTTACTGGTGTTAATGAAAATTTTTAATCATTTCCATGCGAGTCTTTCGTCGCCGCACATTGCAAATGACAAGGTTTTGTTCCCTTCACAGGTGTTAGAGATGCTTGGCCTGGTGGAAACAGAGGATGGCCAACTTGAACATGTGATCAACCACATTTTGGATGAGCGTTGTAGGGGAAGAGAGATGCAATACTTAGTATGCTGGCATGGTTATGGGCCTGACCATGATGAATGGAAGAGTGGGATGGAAATGGAGAATACAGCGGCGCTGAAAGAGTGGGAACACAAGAGAGGGATTGTTGAGGGTTGATAGAATTTTTTGAAATAGAGGGTGAGTGTAAGCATACTGTTAGTATGCTCACTAGTTTGCTCGAGAACGGATGTGGAGGAGAGGAGAGAGATGAATCGGGAATCGAGGATGCGATTGAAAGGAGTGAAAAGGAGTAAAACCTTAATTGGGGAATATAAAGAGGGGTAGTTGCAAATGGGATGGAACTTACTTTTTGTCTTTTTTTGTATCACAAATCTGGAGAACAGAGCTCGTGTCATTCAGTTTGCGTTCATCTCTCAGTGAAGTCAAACTATATGCATTCACTTACACTAGTGTGCTCCCTGGGAGGGCCAACCTGCTTTGTCCTTTACAAACCTGTACACTTTGATAATTTTCTTTCTTTCATCAGACAATGGACACCTATGTATATATAAACTACATATGTACATCCAACACCCTTAGTCACTTATAACAGACTAAAGGTGAGTTACTTACATTCTTTATATCAATGAAACAATGACTTACTATACAATAGATACATTATTGATTTTGTGTCTATTATGTACAGTTTAATAAAGTCACTTATAACAGACTGTCTTAATTTCTAATAGGTTATGGGCTTTTGCTTTGTACACTAAGTGACAAGCAACTGAAACCCTGACCCTTTATCCTTTGACAGACCAAAGGTTGATTGATTTTATCTACATCAAAACATACCACACAATGCATCTAGACACATTCCTTTTCTAGCATGGGAGCACTCCAACATCCCGTACCCAGCAATCTCCAATACATACAACAGTGAATGTGCATCCAGAGAATGTTTTTTGCAAACTTGCATCACCTATATCCAACTCTGTGGCAACAATTTTGTCTCCAACAAGCTGAAGATTGCATAGGTCCTGTCCTATATGAAGTCAAGAGGGGCAGCCACCTATGCAATGAGGGTTTTCCAATGCCTCAGTGGCATTGCTAGCTTTGTGGACTGGACCAAGTTCAAACAGGAGTTCTGGGACAAGTTCTTCCCCTAGAACCCAGCCAAGACTGCCACGCTGATCCTACAAGACAAGGACCAATACGGCTAGAAGAAGCAATCCCTGGACAAGTACATCAACTTGTTCTGCATGCTGGTAGAGCAGACCAAGTACCCCAATGGCCTGCAACTCTGCCTCACTTTCTGGGAAGGGCTCTATCTAATCCTAATGGAGTGCATTGACAATCTTGTAAAGAGATGCCTAGCAAACAATCAAGTCCTATTGTGGTACTGAGTAGCTTGGGAGCAGTGGCAGCTCATGGAGCTCAAGCAAGACCTATGTAAGGCCACAACTTCTATGCCATCCTTGTGCCTACCCATTATGCTCCCTTGCCAACTGGCTATATTTGCCTCAATGATGCCATCAGCAGCACCCTCGGCACTCCTGGTACTACCTCCTGGCACCCCAATAAACATGAACACCTCTTAACAGCATGCACTACTCCCCTTCTTGTGCCAATGCTGTGGCACATAGGGCCACTTTGCTCACTATTGCCCCCAGGGCCTAGAAATGCAATACCTATCCCTGAAGGAGCAGAAGGAGTTACTCTTGCAACTCCTGGCAGCCCACAATATGGCTGGAGTCTCTTCTTCAATGTGCCTGCTCCAAAAGATGCATGTGAAGTGCCTCTTGTTGTCAGAGGGCCGGAGGAGCCAAAGGAGAGTTTTTAGAGGTGCAATGAGTGAAAAGTATGGCTAACTGGTTTGCATGTCTGTTGGTAGAAGAAAACAATACATTTTCTGTCAATGACTTGCTGCTCCTAACTATAAGCACCACCCCTGACATACCCAATGACTCTCCTGAGTCCTCTCTGATGCCTTTGCAGGCATATATCCCCACCTGGGAACACTGCCTCCCCTGCCGCTACATGATTGCATTCACTCCATTGTCAAACTTGCTCCAGATAAATGTGGAAATTGAAACCACTGATATGCAACAGACTTGAAGTGTAGTTGCCCTCCTAGATTCCAGAGCAATGGACTCTTTATGAATGCTAGCTATGTGGAGCAGTACTAGCTCATTACTTGGCCCCTCCTATTTCCTATTTCAGTGTACAACATTGATGGCCCCTACAACAAAGAAAGATTCATCAAGTTCATTGTGGACTTTGTCCTGCGCTACAAGTCCCACACAGAGCGCACCACTTTTGGAGTCACAAGCATTGGCAAGCAGAAGATGATCCTGGAGTTCTCATGGCTCTGGGAGCACAACCTGGAGATTGACTGAGCCTTGAAAAAGATAAGTATGAGTCAATGCCTTCAACGCTGTGCCACTTGTGTGGACAAAGTAAAGAAAGAGCGATGGACCATGATGCAGAAACACACAGCTATTTGGGCGTGCCATGTGAAATACCTTCTGTTCATGGATCTCAACCTGCTGGACCCTCTGCCTCTGGCGCTTCCTGATAGAAAGGCTTTTTACAAGGATGACAGACACAGCAGAGGAGACCTCGGCCAAGAAGAGGAATGCAAAGGGAAGTTCTTATCCATGCAGGACCTGGAGCTTCTGAACAAAGCCATTAAGGTAGGAGACTACATCTACACCACCATGCTATGAACTCCACTAGTCGCAAAGGAGATCTGGGCCAGCCAGACTACCTCCCAGCAACTGGCCTAGGCTTTCATGACAAATGCTCCTCTGAGGGCTTTTCAAGATGCATTCTCTGACCACCTACATGACTTTGAGGACGTCTTTTCTATGGCCTTGTTTGACTCCTTCCCAAAGTGCAAGTAGTGGAACTATGCCATTGAACTCCTACTGGATTTGAAACCTGCCAACTGCAAGGTTTATCTGCTTGTGCCCAAGGAGCAGGATGAACTTGATGCGTTCCTTCAGAAGAATCTGGAGTCTGGACAAATCCACCCCTCAAAGTCCCCAATGGCCTCTCTAGTGGTTTTCATCAAGAAGAAGGATGACTCTCTCTGATTGGTCCAGGACTATCATGTGCTCAACACAATGACTGTCAAGAACTGCTACCCACTCCTCTTCATCTTGAAGCTGATCAACAACCTCCAGAGTGCATGCTACTTCACAAAGTTGGACATCAATGTGTGCATCCAGAAGGGAGATGAGTGGAAGGCAGTGTTCTAAACCAACTGTGGGCTGTTTGAACTCCTGGTGATGTTTTTTGGACTCACCAATAGCCCCGCTACCTTCCAGACCATGATGAATAACATCTTCCAAGACCTCATAGCCAACGGCGTGGTCTGCATGTATCTCAACAACATTTTTATTTATACTAAGACACTAGAGGAACATCACCAAATCACGCAAGTTGTCCTGGACTATCTCCACCAACACCAGCTCTACCTCAAGTCGGAGAAGTGTGAGTTTAAGCAGACCCGCATTGAGTACCTCAGACTCATCATCTCCCATGGCATGGCAGAGATGGACTCAGTAAAGGTGGCCGGTGTCACGCAGTGGCCAGAACCCTGGAGCAAGAAGGAAGTACAGGCCTTTCTAGGGTTCACTAACTTCTATTGGTAGTTCATCTAGGACTTCTTCTACCACGCTTGCTCCTTCTTCAACTTCACCAAGAAGGATGCCGCCTGGGCTTGGGAAGACGCAGAACAGTGGAACTTTGACGCCTTGAAGTCTGCCATCACCTCTAAGCCTGTTCTGCTCTTCCCCGACACTCTTCTAAGTCAAAGCAGACAGCTCCAACTTTGCCACCAGTGCAGTCTTCTCTCAGGAGCCTTTGAAGGACAGTAAGTGGCACTCCATTGCCTTCTACTCCAAGAGCCCTCAATGCCATGGAGCAGAACTAAGAGATCCACAACAAGGAAATGCTTACAATCATCTGGTTGTTGGAGGAGTGGCACCATTTCCTAAAGGGGGTCCGGCACAAATTCAAAGTCTGGATAGACTACAAGAGCCTGGAGTACTTCCAAATGGCTAAGAAGCTCAACCGTAAACAGGCCTAGTGGTCCTTGTACCTTGCCAACTTCAATTTTATGCTGCACCACAAGCCTGGTTGAAGCATGGAGAAGCCTGACGCCCTCTCCTAGCATGCCAACCATGGCTCTAGTGCAGAGGATAACAACATCACCTTCTTGTGCCTGGAGCTATTTGCCATTTGCATGCTCAAAGAGGTGGCAGTTTAGGGAGACAAGGTCAACATACTCCAGAACATCTACCAAAGTAACCAGGAGAGAGTATAGGAGGACTTGGTTGTAAAGACCACATTGGCGCTATGCTTGGAACGCCCCTCCGATGCAAAATCTGTACGCATTGATAAGTGGGGCCTGCAGGATGAACTCCTCACCTTCTAGGGATGCATCTATGTGCCAAATAACCCAGAGCTCCAGAGGTGCATTGTTAAACAGCACCATGACTCCCACATCACTGGACACCCCAGCCGCTAGAAGACATTGGAGCTGGTCTCCTAGAACTATTGGTGGCTGCAGATGTCACACTACATTGGCATGTATACTAGCACCTGTGACCTCTGCCTCTGGATAAAGCCTCATCAACACCCCTTGACTGGTCAGCTGCACCCCCTTCCTACACCTGCTGCGTGTTGGAGTGTAGCCTCTATTAACTTCATCATGAAACTCCTGGATGCACATAGATATAATGCCATCATGAGTTGTGGACCTCTACAGTAAGCAAGCACACTTCATTCCAACACATACAACCTGCTTTGCAATGAGTGCCGCCAACCTGTACCAGAAGAACATCTGAAAACTCTACGGCCTCTCTGATGCCTATGTCTCTGACTAGGGCCTGCAGTTTGTAGCAGATTTTATCTAGGAGCTCTACCACCTCCTACATATTAAGCTCCACATGTCCATTGCCTACTACTTGCAGTCTGACAGGCAGACTAAGTGCATCAACTAGGAGCTAGAGCAGTATCTCTAGCTATTCTTCAATAAATGGCAGAACAATTGGGACAAACTCCTTTCTGAGGCAGAATTCCAGTACAACAATCATGTCCACACATCCACATGGGTCTCTCTATTCTTCCTCAACACTGGCCAACACTCCAGGATGGGCTTTGAACCATGTGTACGTTGTTAAGAATCAAGGTCAAGGACCTTGTGTCAAACAATGAGCAAGAGGATGAGACGTCCTCTACATGCACAAATAGGTTGATTTAGGATCAACCTATACCTCATCCTATGTTTGAATGAGTATTCAATCCACGAATACCTGCCAAGTGGAATGAACTTGTGGCGTTGATGTATGTGTGGAATGGACCATGCTGGACGCCAAGAAAAGAATTGTACCATCAAGCTAATGATGACAAGATTTTGCCGCTAAGTGAGATATTCTTTGATGGACTCTCTGTGACATCACAAAGAAGCAAAGAGAATGTGCCCATGTGACTATACACACCAGGTGAGAGCAAACTGAGGATTATCACTCTCAGAGAAAAGTATGCTTACCCAGTGGCATGAGCAAATGAGGTAACCGTGAGTCTACATAGATGCATGGACCAAAAGGGCAAAAGTAGAACCGTTGGTTTTACAGAAGAGGATATTCCAAACTGCAGTGGCAGCAGGAATTTGCCAACATCAACGGAACCAAGGAGGAATTACTCCCTTGGCGTGACGTCAACTACAAGATCAACCTTATTGATGAGAATAAGGTCTATAAGTATCATCTGCCACAATGCCCAATGGCGCTGCAACAGCAGCTCCAAGACAAGACCAATTGGTACTTGCAAGCTCAGTAGTGGGAGGCAAGACCATCGGTCTTCCAAGCTGCACCGTTGCTGTGCATCCCAAAGAAGGATGGTACTTTGAGGACTACATTGAATGCACACTAACACAATAATAATACAGTAAAGGATGTGACTCCACTTCCAGATCAGAAAGTGATTCAAGAAGACGTGGTGAGAGCGAAGTACTTGACAGATGTGTACAAACAAGTGAGAATTTGCTTGTCCAACATACCAAAGACAGTGTTCTCGTCCATCACGGGAACATACATTAGTAACATTATGCAGATAGGAGACTGCAATATTCCTGCGACGTTCCAGAGGTTGGTGACCTCTATCTTTTGAGATGTGATTGGAAGGTTTGTCTATATATATCTGGACAACATTTTCATCTATTCCAACTCTATTGAGGAACACAAAGAACATCTTCATGTCATATTCAAGCAATTGAAGTCCAATTTGCTGTACTTCAAATGGAAGAAATGTGAGTTGTATGCTAAGACAGTAGATTGTCTCGGATACAAGATCAACAGTTAGGGCATTCACCCTGACTAGAACAAGATTGACTGCATATGTGAATGGTGTGTGCCATGGACCTATAACAATGTCCAACGGTTCATTGGACTGGTGAACTATATCAGCAATTGCTTGCCCAATGTAATGGTGTATACTGGACCATTAATGTCTATTACCCAGAATGGGGCTGGAGGCCCATACATCAGCGGTGCTTTGAGATGATCAAATGGATCTGCTTGAAAACTCCAGTGATTTGGCCCATAGATCCTAGGCGTAATGATGCATCAAAGACAGGAGTTGGGGCAATGTATGGTCAGGGAAGCTCCTGGCAGGATTGCAGACCCGCTGGCTTCATGTCGAGGAAATTCACCTTGGCACAGCAGAATTATGCTGTCCATGAGCTGGAGACGCTGGCAATACTTGAGGCACTCCTCAAGTGAAAAGATAAGTTGATGGGATACAAAATCCACATCATAACCAACCATAAAGTGCTTGAGTTCTTCAAGACTCAAGTAACGCTGTCCCCTCAGCAACGCCAGTGGATCGATTATATGTCACAATATAACTTTGATATCACATATGTCAAAGGTGAATTGAACAAAGTCACTGACTGTCTTTTGAGGTACTTTGAGAGCGATAAAGTCGGTGAACATCACAAAATGCATGAATATGTCAATGCGGACATTTGCATTGATCCATAGAGTGATGATCTACTGTATCATTGCTACAAAGAGGTAAAAGAGCATGTGGTGGACCTTTGGACCATGCAAGTGAATGAACTTTGACGAAGTCAACGCTTGCAAAAACAGCACAAAGCCTGAGACATCAAAGCTGAGCAACTAAAGCAGGCTCAGCCCAAAAAGACAGAAACGTTGAAGTCCAACGCAGAAGCCAGTGGTCTTGAACTGTCAGGCCAAGATATTACACTCACAGATGCGTTGCTGCCAGCAGGAGAGTATACTGACTCTCCTGTACCTCAGGATAATGAGTTCCTGCATGCTGTACACAGGAAGTACAACCAGGATTTGTTCTTTACTGAGATCCAGCAAAACAAAGCAGCTCACCAATGCTTCAGCATGGATGATGATGGACTGATCCAGATACTGAATGTTCAAGGACATAGAGTGGTATGTCTATCACGCGACCGAACTATTATTACTCGGATCGTGACTCAAGCTCACAAAAGCATTGGTTACTTCAGTACCAACAAGACCTTAGAATACCTGAGGCAGTAGTATTGGTGGCCTCAGATGCAGTCTGAAGTGACTAAGTTCTGTCAGACCTGCAAGGCCTGCTAGCAGTCAAAAATGAGCAACCAGAAACCTGCAAGGAAATTACATTTTCTGCCTGTCCCAACAAAACCTTGGGATTCTATCAGAATGGATTTTGTCGGTCCATTCCCCAAATCCAAAGGTTACAATTACCTTTGAGTGGTAATCTGTTGCATGACCAGTATAGTGCATCTGATACCAGTGCACATGACTGTTACCACGTCAGAGTTATCTTGGATATACTTGCAAGAGATTGTAAGGCTGCACGGCCTTCCAAGTTCCATTGTGAGTGATAGAGATGTGAAATTCATGTCTCACTGGTGGCAGGAGCTTCACAAGCTCCTGGGAGCTAAACTGCTCATGTCGACTTTGTTCCATCCGCAGATGGATGGACAGACAGAGCGTGCAAATTGAAGTATTGCACAGATTTTCTGTACGGTGGTCCAACCGGACCAATGCAACTGGGGAGATAAGATCCCTCTGACCGAGTTCGCAATCAACGCGAGTGTGTTAGAAATGACTAAATATGCACCATTCAAGCTCAATGGAGGCTACATGCCCTCCATATTATGGGAGCTCAGAAAGGATGATGTCATTCATAAGGGAGTGAAAGACTTTGTACAAAAAGCGTTGAAGAATCTGGCCAATGTGCACAATGCAATTATTGTAGCACGTGTCATTCAGGCATAACATGCAAATGATCAATGGAGCAATGAGCCTGAACTAATGCCTGGCACATTAGTATATCTCTCCAACAAGAATCTTAACCTCCCAAAAGAGAGAGCAAGGAAGTTGTGTCCAAAGTATATTGGACTGTATAAGATCTTGGTCACAGAACCAAGTACATTGAATTATGTATTAGAGCTGCCTGCAGCTCTACTAGCTAGGTGCATTGTACCTAAGTTTCATGTATCATTACTCAGATAATACAATGCAAACAATGATGCTATGTTTCTCAATTGGGTGACACCTAAGACTTATGACTTTGGGACTATTGACAAATAAGAATGGTTTGTCAAAGAGATCCTGGGCCATTGATGGAACAATGGAACACACCTCAAATTCAAGGTATAATGGAGTGCCAGTGATACAACTTAGGAGCTGTATCAGACCTGTTCAAAACTAGCAGCTTTGAATTGGTACTTAGAGCTGCAGGGCATCAAATGCCCAAGTCAGCTTGCTAAGTGCTCACATGCTTAGACTGAGTAAGCCAGATTTGATAACAATCAAATCTATTATCTTATTACATTGTGATAAGATTATGATTGGATCAATTATGATCTGTACAAATAAAATGGATAAGATGTGCCATCTGATCAGATAGTATGGATCAGGAGAAGCGGATCTACAATGTTGTCAAAAAATATGTTGTACCTGTCTCAAGGTACAACGCTACAGCTGCAGCCTCAGAACCTGCAGGGTTCTGGAGGAGGGGGGAAACTGCCCCTGCAACAACAGTTACAACTACCATCAATGATAATGCCAAGTGTGGCATTGTACCCAACGATGTCCCAGTTTGGGCAGCCTCTTGCCCAATTTGGACATCAACAATTTTATCTGCAATTCATGCCTATGTTCTATTTCCCAGGACCAACTGGTCTTGAGCAGCAACCGCAAATGCCGCAGGTGATGTGGAGGATGCCAATGTTGTTTTTGATAGTGCAGTTCCAGAGTGCAAGTATAATACCTCTGAATGATCAGATACTCTGAATGATCAGATACTCTGAATGATCAGATACTCTGAATGATCAGATACTAACCATGCCACAAGTAACACCAATGGAAGTCAACAAGGAATTGTCGCAAACAGCCCAACCCAGAGTCAAGGTAGCCAAACCTCAACACCAACGAGAACTCACACCTGTCAGGAGACCGGTCTCTGGACTATATCCAACCCTATTCTGAGCTTAGTCTGACAATACACCTATTCCTAGTAGATCTGACTGGCTGCTCAGCCCACTCTTTCCTCTTCCGTCTTGTAGTAGTCAGCCTTGATGAGTCATATGCCTGAACCTTACTCAGCATCAATTATTGTTAGTCATACTCCTTTACATACTGGGGCTCAATTAGTAAACAGTATTAGTAATAGCACAGCCACTGATGTAGTATATATAGGCAGCCTGTGGGATAGAATATCCCCAGGCTGAACAGTAGCAGTGTTCTTCTGGCCTATCTACTGAACCAACTATAAGCTTATCTAGCGCCATCCAACCCTCTGTTAGCCTTGCTTGCTTCTTGCCCGACTCCTGCCCACCTCTGCGCTTGCTCAACTCTTGCTTGCCCCTTCATTGCTAACTCTGTGGAAGGAGTTCTGCAAACATCAAGTGTTCCCCTTGCAGGTTGTTCAGCCTCCTACACTGTCCACCCTCTTAGTCCACAGTATCCAACTCTATTCCCTACTATGTCTTCTGACTCTTGGTCTCTCTCTACTCTTACAACTTGCACCCCTACAGCAGCACCCTCTGCTCATCTTTCTGCTTTAGTCTCCGGTATGCCTCTTGTTCCTAGGACGGGCCCTGTTGAGACGCCTCACTGGACCATCAACTGGTTCTCTATGATGCAGCAGATGTAGCTGACACTCGCCACCCTCGAATGCAGACTAGCCGCTGATGACGCCCAAAAGTTGCTAAGCACTATCCAGGTAGATGGTAAACTTAGTGCCTCACTAATGAGTAGCGTCGGGTGGTCGCTAATGTTGAGAGAGTCTTAGGCAGGGTCCCAGAAGTCTAGTCTTTTAGTGGAATTTGAACTTAGAGAAATAAACTGGTTGCTTAGCAATCTAAGTCAAAAGCCTGCAAGGTGCTAGGGTGCTAGAAGTCGGTAAGGACTTTAGCGACGTAAACGTTGGTGATGATGTGCCCGTATGGCACCATAAGACAAAAGTCGGTAAACAAAGCTGGCAAGATGAAGTCGGCAAGACTGTATCACTTAGCGACTCTGAGGACTTAGAATGCGCTGAAATGTGATCTGAACTGTGGGGCATATGATTCAATGGTGGCTAAGACAAACTATGTACAATATTTATAGGCGCTAAGTCACCGTGTTAATTAAACTAAAAGTTGCTAATCAATTAATCAAGAAAAATAGTGACAAGTACAATGGAGCATGAAAGTCGCTAAGCAATGGCATCTGTCAAGTCAGCAAGCGTTAACTCAATATCCTAGCAGTGAAAGAGGCCAAATGCATGAGGACTGTTGCTAAGGCCTGAAACTATTAAGGAGGCCTGTCTCGAGTAAGTTGCTAAGCATTGAATAAGCTATAAGCGTCGCTAATATCTGAAACCATCAAGGAGCCTGTTGCTAAGCGTCACTAAAGTGATCTGATGTCAGATCTTTGAGAAGCCCTGAGTTTTGATAGGTGTTGCTAAAGGCTCTGGCATCGGTTATCACTGATTGGGGACCTGAAAGGGAGCTAGGCTGAAGTCAGGTGAGTGGCAGGTAGTTGCTAGAGTCCTGTGGTTGCCAAGTCTTGTGATCACCATGTGACCAGTAAATTGTCATATGACCATCAAGCCAGGTGGTCGCTAAGTTCTGTGATCCTGCGTGTTGCGTCCTGTAGCCTGAGTTTGATCCCTGCTAGCTGCAAAATATAAGTCACTAAAAATAGTGCTGGTGTACTGAGCTCAGCCAGAGGCTTATCACTACTCTAAAGAGTGGACATGTGATTGCCACCACCCAAACCGCTGACAAGTATGATAACGCTCTGGTTGCCCATCAATCTGCTCCTTCTGGCCACTCTAAGCCCTCCAAGTCATCCAAACCTCCTACCGCGCCCCCCTCTTGTAATCTCCAACGGGTCCCGCACTCTACTTTTAATACTCCCCTGGCCATCCCTCTCGCTTGAGATCTTCCTTCTACCAATGGTAAAGTCCCTCATTACAAATGTGCTCTGAAGCTCCCCGACTCTTTGGTTGCGCACATTGTTGGACATCAGAGGCAGGGCCTTAAACAAGCCCATGACCTGTCTGGCTCTTGGTTGGCCACCTTTACAGTTGGTCCAGCTGGTGGTGAAGGCCGATGTTTTGTCACTATCCAGGGCACTGATCAGCAGATTGGTGAAGCCCTTGTTGTCTTTGGAAAGCGCATCACTAAGAAGCATGTGCATGCACTGCGGAAGCAGCAATCTGGCAATGCTGCGCTGACAGTTGCTGTGCTGGCCCCTTTTAGGAAACCTGCCTCGTCCACCCCCAAAATCCTCTACTCAGTCTGCACTGCCTCTTCCTTCTATCTCTACCATAGACATCCAAGAACCCACTGATTGGATGATCTGTTTCCTATGCTAGTCTTGGTAGCACCTTTACTGCCTGCCAGCTTGCTTATGGCCCTTTCTACTCTGACTTCAGCTCCGTTGTCTCCCATGGTCATCAACTACGCCTTTGTGCATTATGCTTGGAGCACTTCTATATCCCCAGGCTGAATAATAGTAGTGTTCTTCTGGCCTATTCACTGAACCAATTGTAAGCTTATCTAGCACCATCCAACCCTCTGTTAGCCTTGCTTGCCTCTTGCCCAACTCTTGCCCGTCTCTGCGCTTGCTCAACTCTCACTTGCTCTTTGCATTGCCGACTCTGTGGAAAGAGTTCTGCAGACGTCAAGTGTTCCTTTTACAACACCACCTCCACAAGAGGCTTACAGGAGAGACCAGAGGCAATTGTCTCCAAGAAGTTATCCCACGTGTGGAGGAGCACTATGCAAATTTGTAGGGCACAGGTGGGACAAACTCATGTTGCAAGGAGCGGTGCAAGGTCTACCCAGACCTCAAACGCCTCTTTATCAGCAATCTCCCTTGTCAACGCGTGCGTCATCTCCCTAGCGCATTTTGTATTTGGAGAAGGGCAAGGGCAAGGAAGTAGCAACACCGCCAAAGGGCTTTGACTCTCAAGTTGAAATGGTTTGGAGATGCTTGACTTAATGAAATCATTATGCTGCAGCAGTGTAACAAAAACACTATCAAAACCTTTGTGAACACTATAAAGAGGCATCCTTTGCTGCTGGAGGAGACAAATGAGGCAAAATGCCTCAAAGCCACAGACATGGCCTGTGACAAAGAGCAGCACAGAGCAGGAGTTGAGGTGCAGAAGGCACCTCGAGAGCAGAAGGAAGCAGAAGAACTCTCCTCAATGCCATTTGAGCTCCATGAGGAATTCATGGTTGTGGATGCCAGTTTATGAGGACTTTCCTCATCAACACATGCTCCTGCCCATTCATTGAAGCACACAAAGCCTACTGATGAGGTGGTGTTGACTATGGTGGTGTTTGCTGTTGGAGTCCTGGCAGGAGCTGAGGGCTCCATCATGTACTTCCTTCCAGCGGTGCATATCAAGGCACCACTGGATTCTTACATCCCTGTGTCTGTGAAGGACACCTGGTCTGAAAACAAGGTAGAGGGCCAGCTACCTACATTGGCTTTGCTTGGGCTGGAAGAGCCGAGCGACGAGAGTGACGACAAAGAGCATTTGGTGAATACCCCATCAGAAGGAGAGACTCTCACTAACCACAGACAGCAGTTGGCAAAGAACAAGAAGATTGCCACTTGCGCCAAGCATGAGGCTGTACAGCAGGCAAAAGCAAACAAAAATCATGTGGAGCAAGCCACCAAGAGAATTTCCAATGGCCTAGGAGTCTTTGTTGAAGGAAGAAATATTGAACGTTCCAATTGGTTCTTCAGTGGTGCTTTGGACCATCATTTCTACTATTCCCGGCTTTCCAACACCGTGTTTATTGGATACAAAGCCATGGCCTGTCAGGGGACTTCCTTTTCGGGCCATTCCGGAGATCTCCGGGACCCTCCAGACTTCCTTTTCCGGCCATTTCCTTTTCGGGCCATTCCGGAGGTCTCCGGGACGCTCCCTTGCAGTCGTCGGACTTCTCCGAGATGTTGTACAGTCGTTCTCATGCCCCCGCCCCCGCACTGATGCACCACGCCGTGGCAGAGGAATCCTTAGACTTGTTCTCTTCGGATTTCCCTCTGCCAGGTGATTAGTTACTTCCTTGTAATATGTACTGTCTCTAATACACTTCGGATTTCCCTCTGCCAGTTGTGTGACTTAGCCGCAACCTCCGGAGGTCGCCCTTACAGCATCTACGCCACCACGCTACGACCCCCGCCAGTGGCGGAGGAGATCCGGGCCAGCCAAACCACTTCCCAACGACTGGCCCAGGCCTTTGCAGCCAACGCCCAGCCCCGGACGTTCCGAGATGCGGTCCCTGACCATTTGCACAACTTTGAGGATGTTTTCTCTAAGGCCTCGTTTGACTTCCTCCCGGAGCGCAAGCAGTGGGACCACGCCATTGAGCTCCTGCCGGGCTCAAAGCCGGCCAACTGCAAGGTTTACCCGCTTGCACCCAAGGAGCAGGATGAGCTGGACGCATTCCTCCGGGAGAATCTGGAGTCGGGACGAATCCGCCCCTCAAAGTCTCCGATGGCCTCTCCGGTGTTTTTCATCAAGAAGAAGGATGGCTCCCTCCGGTTGGTCCAAGACTATCGGGTACTCAACGCGATGACTGTCAAGAACCGCTACCCACTCCCTCTCATCTCGGAACTGATCAACAACCTCCGGGGTGCACGTTACTTCACAAAGTTGGACATCCGGTGGGGCTACAACAACGTGCACATCCAGGAGGGAGATGAGTGGAAGGCCGCGTTTCGGACCAACCGCGGGCTGTTCGAACCTCTAGTGATGTTCTTCGGACTCACCAACAGCCCCGCCACCTTCCAGACCATGATGAACGACATTTTTCGGGACCTGATTGCGGACGGAGTGGTCTGCGTGTATCTCGACGACATCCTCATCTACACCAAGACGCTAGAAGAGCATCGTCGGATCACGCGGGTC
>QLOM01006936.1:0-13457 GCA_003313785.1 Termitomyces sp. MG148
TCCGGAGCAGTGTTGGTGGTGTGACAGGGTAGGAAGACAGCCTGTTTGGTCAGTCTACATACCACTACCAGGATCACATTGAAGCCTTTGGACTCCAGGAGCTCAACAATGTGGTCCATGGAAATCAAGGACCAGGGTCTTTGTCCGATGGGGAGGGGTTATAGTAGGCCATAGGGGCGATGGCAGGGAACTTTGGCCTGGAGGCAGGGCTCATACAATCTTATGTAGCATGTGACATCTTGACAAATCCCTGGCTAAAAGTAAGTCCATGTAGCAGAGTGGCGCCTCAAGCGCCTCTTTGTATTATGATTATTTTTAATATTATTATTATATTATTGCTTGAGGCATTGCCTGCAACTCACAAGAGGATGCCAGGAGGATTAACCCCTCCGACGGTGCAGGTGCAGGGAGGACTGCAGCGATCCAGCCACCTAGCATCCCAGGGACCTCAAGAGGTCACCAGTAGGAAGGCCAGCACATTGAGTGCTTCTATAGATGCCAACACGCAAGCGGGTCCATTCATCCCAGGACACTGGGGAGGGGGCATGGGCAGATTAGCAGAACGCACGTCCCGCACAAGGGTACTGGAAGCCTATATTGAGGAGTTGCCTGCAGACCTCAATGCTGATGAAGACCAACAGGTGGTAACGGAGGATATTCCTCCGATGCAACAACAACCCGCAGGGTTCAAGAACCCTGAGGAGCAAGTCGGTGGGGAATCTGATTCCTCCATGGACGATGAGGCAGCACAGGAAGAACAGCGGTTGAAAACCGCATACACAATTTGCATGCGTGTGTTCTGGGATTTGCACCCAGAGGTGGCAAAGTATACCACTCAGGCTTGACTTGAGCGGTATGTGTTGTCGCATATGGTAGCCTTAAGTAGACAGGGGCATTTAGTTCCCCCTGTATTCAGTACACAATATACTGATTTGATTCTGCATGTTCTGCTCATGGAACTGCAGTCGTATTTGCAGCGTAAAGCAGCGAGATTGTTGATAAGCCTCTGGCTGAGCTCAGCGCACCAGCACTATTTTTAGCAACTTATATTTTGCAGCTAGCAGGGATCAAACTCAGGCTATAGGACACAATGCGCAGGATCACAGAACTTAGCAACCACCTGACTTGGCAATCACCTGCCACTCACCTGACTTCAGCCCAACTCCCTTTCAGGTCCCTGATCAGTGATAATCAACACCAGGGCCTTTAACAACGCCTATCAAAACCCAGTGCTTCTCAAAGATCCGACGTCAGATCACTTTAGCGATGCTTAGCAACAGGCCCCTTGATGGTTTCAGATATTAGCAACACTTATAGCTTATCCGGCACCTAGCAACTTATGCAAGACAGGCCCCCTTGATGGTTTCAGGCCTTAGCAACAGTTCCCGTGCATTTGGCCTCTTTCACTGCTAGGATGTTGAGTTAATGCTTGCCGACTTGACAGACACTGTTACTTAGGGACTTTCACGTTCCATCGTACTTGTCTCCATTTTTCTTGATTGATTAATTAGCGACTTTTTAGTTTAATTACCACAGCAACTTAGCGCCTATAAATACTGTACATATTTTGTCTTAGCCATCATCGAATCATACGCCCCACAGTTCAGATCACAATTCAGCGCATTCTAAGTCCTCAGAGTTGCTAAGTGATACAGTCTTACCGACTTCACCTCGCCAACTTTGTTTACCAACTTTCGTCTTATAGTGCCATATGGGCACATCGTTGCCAACATTTACATCACTAGAGTCCTTGCTGACTTCTAGCACCCTAGCGCCTTGCAGGCTTTCAGCTTAGATCACTAAGCAACCAGTTTATTCCTCTAAATTCAAACCTCACTAAAAAGACTAGGCTTCTGGGACCCTGCCTGGGACTCTCAAACACTAGCGACTGCCCAACGCTACTCATAAGTGAGGCGCTAAGTTTACCATCTACCATTAGCAACTTTTGGGCGTCATCATTGTTGGGAGTATTGACCCCCTGGAGTCAGATGTCTGACAAGTGCTTGGCGTGCCACAACCACGATGTACCCAGGTGCAGGTCATGCCTCAGTCAGAACAGGTGAGTACCTTTTGCACTCCATTTGTACAGGGGCTATGGGAGGCCCCACCTCATTTGGCTAGCCAAACTAGCCCGACAGACTGTGTAGGTCTGGAAAGTGTAACAGGATTCTCCTGTAAGCAAGAGACTGAGGTGACACTGATGCCTTGGTTGCCCATGGCAGAGATGCTGAGGGACCGTGTGTTGTATCAGCGCATGAGGAACAGTGACCTCAAGCAAAGGGGAGCATTCCTGATCAATGACCAGGGCATCATATTTGACGGTACAAAGTCCATTGACGAAATGCGTCAGTGCTTCACAACCAACTTTCAGAAGAATTATACGTCTCCAGATCTTGCGACACACCGCGATCAGACTTGCAGAGATGTACCCGATTTGGCTAGTGCCAGGAGGCACTATGAGCAATGTCATAGCATCCGCCCTGAGCTAAGGTGGTGGAAACGACCCCCCACTGGGTTGAGAAGCTTGGCAATCAACTGTGGTACCTAAAGAGAAATCTCTCTCTCACACTGCAGATCTTGCAACACACATACCAGGACAGTGGGAAGCTATCTGGATGCATTGCAAAGCAATGCATGACTGTTTTCATTGAGTAGTCGATGATGCTCTCAGAGTGAACCTACACCTACCAGATGGCGTAAAGCTCCAAAAGGCAGATAGTCGCCACATCCAGATATACTCCGGAGCATCCAAGTTCAGCAAACTGGAGGACTGGGCCATGGATGTGTGTTATCACGTGGCAATGTGCCTCTACAGCGGAGACCATATGGACCAAGAACAAATATTTGTTCTGCCAGAGTTCTTGGCTGGTGAAGCCAAAAGTTGGTTCAGACGTGCAGTCTTGCACGTAAACCATGGCCAGTATGACTGAACATTTAAGGGGGTACTCACTGGACTTCACAATTGATTTGTATACCCCTCAATGCTGCAGGACGCCCAACAGGACTTCCAGGCAGCGCGATATACCAAGAAACTTGGTGTACAAGGGTTTTATGACACCCTTAACAACCATGCTTAGAATATGGCCATATACCCAGATGGGTACACTATGCTTGAGATTTTCCTTGATGGGATTCCAGCGGATATGTGCCACTACCTGATTAGGGAAGATGGATTATCCCCAGAGGTGAATGACATGGAAGAATTTGTGGCATATGCCATTCAGTATGAGCAGTCCCTCAAGACTGCAAATCACTATAAACAGCGTAGTAGCCACCGTGGGGCAAATTGCCGCCCTGCACTCAGAAGCACTCCACAGCACACGCAGCATATTGGTACATTCTTAGCCAAAAAGTTAGACTTAGACAAGGACCGGCACCCATGGTTTGTGGTGCACTGCCCGCAAGTGGGTGAGCAAGGGTGCAGTCGCCCTTGACCAGATTGTGTGCCTGATGGCAATTGTTTGCCCAAAAGTGCCAGGGACAAGAAGATTGGCAGACAGGGTCCAGCCGCAACCCAACCAGGGACGTGCTATAATTGCAGCCAACCCGGGCACTATGCCAATGCTTGCTCTACCAAACCTACCATACCATGGAAAAGCTTCACACTGCAAGTGCAACTGTGCACAGCGCATACTGCTGCACCTAATGGGAGCAATGGAGACATATCCAACAAATTGGATAGTGAGCCCAAATCTGATGAGGGGGACAGTAGCACTGAAGCGCCAGGTGATGAACCTGACTGGGTGCTCGTTGAAGGAGAAGAGTATGTGACTGTCAATGTACGACAATGACTACTACAGTCAAGACAGCGACTTGGAGTGCTTGGTGGCCATGACAGATTGGCCAGCAAATCGTGTTCTGCAGCCGGATGCAGTAGTCCAAATGAAAAGAGTTACTCTTCAGAAGTCCAAAGGAAAGCTGCAGCGACCAAGTGTAAATTGGTCAGACAAGGAATGCCTTGTGACTTATGTGGACGTAAATGGCCACAAGGCCTGGATACTATGGGACTTGGGTAGTACAATGTCGGGCATTATGCCCCAGTTTGCCCATGTGTATGGAATATCTGTACAAGAATTGGATACGCCCCTAGCATTATAGCTGGGCACTGTAGGAAGTCGCGCAATGGTACAATACAGCACCACCGTTACTATCCAAACTCCTAGCTCTTGGGGCCAGGAATATGTGGATGTAGCAAACTTTGATTGCTATGACATAATATTGGAAACACCCTTTATGCAACGTAATAACATTCAGCTTGACTTTGAGCATGGCCAAGTCATGATCAATGGGATTGCGCTCCCAGCAGAAAGAGTGGCAACAGACAACACTGATGGCCGCATATGGAGACACCGTACCATGGAGAAGTGTAAGGACGCTCCATGACTTAGCCATCAGAAGCAACCGGCAATGGAAGATGCCTTTGGACCATCAGGCAGTGTTGATGAGTGAAGAGGAGTATCAGGCCTCTGAAAAAATGCTAGGGCCAGTTAGAGTCCTGGCCCATCCCTCTCAACGAGGTAAAAAGAACCTAAGTACTTTGCCTTCAGTAACAAAACAAGGTGCATTGCCTTCAGATACCTGAAGACGTGCTCCAGCAGGAATGGGGAGTTCTTCTGTAGGAGTTTGTCCTCCTACCACCTCACAAGTCAAGGTGGAAGACTTGACAACTGGTGAGGAGGCGGTAGTAGCCTTGGACATCTTGGACGCGAGATTGTTATGGGACCAACTGATCCCATTGCCTGAGTGTGATTGGGCCTTTGACTTACGCATGCCACAGGAGTAGAATGAAGTGGTGGCAGCCACTATTGCGCAAAATGCGCATCAACTGCATTGAGAAAATAGTGGATTTTGGCATCTGCACACCGCAGAAGTATTGCACATGTACAAAGTGCAGTGGAAGGGCAAAACCCTCACAGCACAACAGGCTGACCAAACACGTCCGCTCTATTGGCTGCATGTGCTGGATGATAGTATAGAATGGGTTATGGCTGTTTGCAACCAGTTTAAGGTGCCAACGCACCCATCCGGTGACACTGTGGAGGTGTTGCCACCTGCACGTGATAAAGGCAAGCGGAAGGCTGACAGCCTTCACAAAGACAATATTCCATGCCTCTGGCAACAGTGGCAGGAGGAGTTCACAGATATGGTGAATGGTACTAAGGAGGAACTTCCTCCGTGGCAAGAAGTCAACCATGAGATTAATCTCATAGATAAACATAAGCAGTACAAGTACCACTTGCCACGCTGTCCACGTGCATTGCAGGAGCAACTGTGGGACAAGACTAACCGCTATCTGAATGCACAGTGGTGGACTCTCTGTACTACAGCACAGGTGGCACCACTGCTATGCATTCCAAAGAAGGATGGATCCCTTCAAATGGTATTAGATGCGCATCAGCGCAACAACAACACAATCAAGGATGTTATTCCTTTACCAGACCAGGAAGTCATCCAGATGGCCCAAGCAAAATATTGCTCAAAGATTGATCTAACAGATGCATATGAGCAAGTGCGTATCTGCCCTGAGGATGTGCCAAAGACGGTTTTTGCATCTATTATGGGTATGTTTACTAGCAATATAATGCAGATTGGGGATTGTAATGCCCCAGCAACGTTTCAGAGGTTGATGACCTCTATTTTCCACAATGTCATTGAATGCTTCATGCATGTTTACTTAGATGATATATTCATCTTCTCAGACACAATTGAGGAGCATGAGCAGCATCTCAGAGTTATGTTTGAATGTCTATGGAAATTCAAGTTATACTTAAAGTGGAAGAAGTATGAACTCTATGTGGAGAGCGTAGACTGTTTGGGACACATCATAGACAAAAAGGGCATTCACCTGGATTAGGATAAGCTTGATTGTATCCAAGAGTGGTGCATGCCACGTAACTACAACAATATCCAGAGATTTGTAGGCCTTGTTAGTTAGTTATATATCAAGCTTCTTGCCTAATGTTACAGCCTACACAGGGCCTCTGATGTCAATGACCCAGAATGGCTCTCCATTCAGCTAGAGACCCATTCACCAGCAATGCTTTGAGATGGTGAAACAGATTTGTTCCAAGACACTAGTGATCTGGCCCATTGACCCTCGATGTGATGAGCCAATCTGGCTCATCTGCAATGCTTCCAAGACTGGAGTCAGGGCCATGTATGGCTAAGGCACTAGCTGGCAAATGTGCTAGCCCACTGGATTTATGTCGAAGAAGTTTACAACAGCCCAGCAAAACTATGCTGTCTATGAGCCTGAGACTCTCGCAATACTTGAGGCATTACTCAAGTGGGAAGATGGGATATTATCACGGATCATAAGACACTTGAGTTCTTCAAAGCTCAGGTGACCTTGTTGCTGCATCAGCAGCGGTGGATTGACTACATGTTGAGGTACCAGTTTGACATTACCTATGTCAAAGGCAAGCTCAACAAAGTTGTGGACTGCCTGTTGCGCTACTTTGAGAGCAATCATGTGGATGAGGTGCATGAACCTCATGAGTATGTTTGGGCAGACTGCCAAATAGACCCTGAAGGGGAAGATCTTCCCCTACACTAGTATCACAAGGTCAAGGAGCATGTCCTTGAGGTGAGAGCGATGCGGGATGGAGAGGGCAGGCGCAGTAGTTGTCTCCACGAACATTGCAGGGATTGAGATCTTGAGGCGGAACTGCTTAAGCGCCTGCATGTCCCGCTGATCTAGAACCCAGCCGCTTGGAGCTGGTTATAAACCTGGCTCAGGCACTGGAGGCTGGGATCCTCAACATGGAGCCCTCCACTGTAGGATCTGACAAGTTCCATCAGAGAGTAGTAGAAGGGTATACCAGCAACCCTATGTTTGCTGAGATACTGGCAAACCCAGGGAATCACCCCTGGTTCTAGCACAAGTGGCAGGGCTTGGTTGTGATGAGCAATTGTTAGGGAGTACTAGTGACATGTATTCCATGGGATTGCGAATTGATAACTCATATACTGGACCAGGCTCATGTAATAGTTGGTCACTTCAGGGTAACCCGGACATTGGGATATGTGCAGCGGTGGTACTGGTGGCTGCAGATGGGCCAGGATGTTGCAAAATTCTGTGCAACGTGCAAGGCGTGCCAGAGGGCAAAGTTGCTCAACAAACCGGTTGCAGGTAAACTACACCAGCTGCTAGTCCCTGTCAAACTCTGGAACTTGATCGGGATAGACTTTGTTGGTCCCTTCCCCCATTGCAAGGGCTTTGACTATTTGTGGGTCGTTATATGCTGGATGACTAGCATGGTGCACTTAGTGCCGGTGCGCACTACAATGACAGCAAAAGAGATGTTGTGGATATATTTCTGTGAGATTGTGTGGTTACACGGACTACCGAGTACCATTGTTAGTGACAGGGACTCTAAGTTTATGTCCCAGTGGTGAACAGACCCCCACAAGCTACTAGGAGCAAAGCTCCTCATATCTGCATCGTTTCATTTGCAGATGGATGGGCAGACCAAGTGAGCTAATTGGTATAGGTAAGATACTGAGGGCAGTGGTACACCCTGACCAACGGAACTGGGTAGAGTGGTGTCCACTCACGGAATTTGCTATTAATGCAAGTGTGTCAGAGACAACGGAGTATGCGCCGTTTGAGCTGAATGGGGAGTATATGCCCTCAATGATGCATGAGATATGCACAGATGCAGTAGCGCATTGGGGACTTGAGGAGTTTGCCAAATGGGCCCTGAAGAACATAGCCAGGGCTCATGACACAATTATTGAGGTGCATGTGTTCCAAGCAAAGGACGCAAATGTGCGCCGACGGAGCAACCTGTCGATAACTGTGGGAGCATTGGTATATTTGTCCACCCGTAATCTCAGACTTCCAAAGGGATGGGCAAGCAAGCTCTGCCCAAAGTGGGTGGGACCATATTGTGTCCTGAGCATGGAGCCATGCACATCCATCTATGTATTAGAGCTGCTAATAGCACTCCAGGAACGGCATATTATGCCAAAGTTCCATGTGTCGCTATTATGACTGTATGTGGCATTGGATGACGCATTTAGAGCAATGCAAGGGCCCTATGACTTTGGCGCCAAGGACAACAAATAGTTTGTCAAGAGTATCATCGGACACCAATGGACTGAGCAGAATACACTCAAGTTTGAGGTACAGTGGTCTTTGGGTGACATGACATGGGAGCTCCATGGCCACTGTGACAAGCTGGCAGCGCTGGACTGCTACTTAGAGCTGAATGGGGCTAAGCACCCAGGTCAGTTGAGTAGGCACCCAAGTGCCTGATCAATCAGGAAATCAATTGTGGCTGTGCTGCATTTGTCAGCATGTGGCTGAGACTTGCGTCTCAAATTTTTTTTCACCACCATGGACATTACACCCATGGAGCACGAGCAGCAGCAGGGGCAAGATCAGCAATTTGCCTACTCCCAGGTGTCATTGGGCATACCGATGACAGAAGGAGGGGGCTGGGGGCAACCCCACAAAATCAGTACCAAAAGGCCTCTCAATAGGGCCAGTCAGCTCAAAATGTGGGTTACTCACAACAGCAATATATGGCAGCAGGGTATTTGCCACAGTATCAGGCAGCAGCCATTGGATACTCCCCACAGGCAGTGGGAGGTGGGTATCCAATGCAGCTACCCCTAGGAGGTGGATTCCCACCTCAGCAGGTAGCAGGACCTGGGGGCCAGCCTCGAATGGTGCAATATGGGGGCCAAGAATCACTGAACTGGAGGCAACTCCAAGAGACAGGTCTTGGAACACCATCGCAGGCCTGGGGGCAACTCCCAGAGACGGTGCATGGAATAATGGAGCCACTGGCCCTGCCTTCCTACGTGGCTCAAATGGTGTACCCATCCATGGCACCACTGGGGATGATGCCCTACTATCCCACATGGATGGGAGCCTGGAGCATGATGCCCCAGCAACTAGCTGTTTTAGCAGTGCCAACTCGAGGGGCCAAGAATGCCCCTTCTCTGCTGGCAGTGCCAGCAAGAGATGATGCTGCTGAGTAGCAAAAACCAAGTGAGTCAACGGCGGAGCCATCAGAAAGGCTTGCATGCCTCTTGTTGAGGCAGCAGCTGGAGATGCTGCTATCAGATAACAACAAGGTGAGATGGAGTGAGTGGTGCACACAATGAAACAAAGGAAAAGGGAGGGCAATCGAGCCTACCCATGGCCAAGACATGCTCCTGGCCAAGTTATTGCAGCGTCTGGAGAACAATGGGTATGATGTATCTGCCAACACATTATTTCTCCACAATGTGAAGGCTCTACTCCTCATCAATCAAATGATTGATGACTTAGAACCTGTGCACACACAGCGCACTACAGACCTTCTTGCCATTTCCGCCGCTCATAAGTGGCAAGCTTTTTCACCGAGTCAGGATACCAACTCTAGTAAGAAGGCGCGTTGGCAAGGAGTGGCAGACGCACCCTCCCACTCAACAATGTTGAGCGTCCCCACATCTGGCCGGGAGTCTGGCCTGGGACAAGACATTGTTCCCTATGACAACATCGTTGCTCCAGCTGGCCCTTGGCTGCTCGAGTGTCTAGCGTCAGGCACATCCAAGGTTGCATCATTGCAACCTGATTCCGTAGTTTCAACCACGTACCCTGGGGAGCAGGGATCAGTCAGGGGAGGAGTTCCCCTCAAAGAGGTCTATGGTGCTCCGGCGTGATCAATAGGGCAAGCAAAAGGACAACAGAGAGGTCCAAATTATTACTTTTGCTGCTGACACGCCAAAAGGTGCACCATGGAGCACTCTCCTATTATTACCTGCAGCGCTCATGGGGGGACCCCTGCCAGTGTTGCCATGAGGAGCGTGGGCAATGGACCCACCAACAATGATATGTTGCAAGGGAGATTGCCCTCACCTCCGTCTGACGTGAGCTCCTATGATGAGCCTGAGATGGCTTGTATGGAGTCACCTGTGCTGGGTAAAACAGCAGTACAGCGCCATAATTGTATGCGGCGCAACCAGGGCTGGCAGGACAAGATAGACTGCTGGCAGAAGCACTGAGACCAAATTGAGGCTGCATGCCTCAAAGAATTGAGCAGGAGGATTCCCGATGCCATTGGAGTCCTTATTTATAAGCACAAGACGGTCGAGCGTTAGAACTTGTTCTTTGGAGTGGGCCTGGTGCCACACTTTTATTGGTCTGGCATGACCAACACAATTTTTGTTGGGATGGATGCCCACGCAGCCTTGGCCCATAAGAATGCCAAGCCAGGCATCATTGTCCAAGCCCCTCATAACAAAGTTTACAAGGTGGCTCCTAGGGATTTCTCCACCAATTCTTGGGAGCTGCAAAGGCTCCACACCCTCGTGAACAACCTATCCACCTCATTGCAGGAGTGCCAGGCCAGCTACCTCCTGCTCAATGAGCTCAAGCAGGTGGCACTTGATTGCCACCCCACAGCCCAGGACCAAACCATGTCCCTGCTACTGGATGATCCCCAGTACGCCACCATCACCACACCCTTTGCAAGCGCAGAAGAGCAGGAAGCTGTTCTGCGACTTATTGTGCCTTCGCAGTTCTATTGCTGCAAGGATATGAGTAGGATCCTTTGTCGGCATGAACACCCCTGACCCAAAGCAACCGTTTGCTTTAGACTACTTGGGCTCATATGCTCTACTGTATGGGTGTTCTAAAATGCCCAATGTGTGGACTGGCTTGGCAATTGACTGCGCCATGCATATTCACTGGCGCAGCCTCTTTGGCTTTGCCCTGGCATGGGTATTGTGCTCCAGCTGACCGTCAAAGATGATGGTCCACCATCATCTGGTGTACATTTTCACACAGCCAGGACTGTACTGCAAGGCAATCGTGGAATGCAAGAAGATCATGGGGCAAACATTTGAGCCCTTCTTGTCTGAATACCTGGACATGGAGACTTGTCAGGTTGACATACCCAAGGAGTCTGCCTCGCTCTTTACCACCATGGACATGCTATGTGTCCTCATACACAACCATGTGCCAGTCAGCTGGGTGAAACATGTGTATACTTATGGGGTCACTTATTTGACCCACATTTTCTTTGCCAACCACCAGCTACAAATTGAGGCCACCGCTGTGGACAATGCTTGGCGCCATTGCCTCAACACAATGGGGGCTCCTCTATTGATTGCAGAGTGGGATGGATTACGCAATGCCACCGACAGAGACCATTATTGGTTGATGCTGCAGCAGCAGGACAACCGCTGTGTCTACTGTGATGCATTCCACAATGGAATGTACCTTAGCATTGAGCAAGACCCCCATGTATGCAATCTATAGATGTGCAATTGCTCAGTGGCGGTGGTACCTCTCAGCAGCCCGGAGGAAGCCCCAGGGGACCCCTACATTGACCACCTGCTGACATTGTCGCTCTTCTGAGACTACAAAGACTCTCCACCTCAAGCAGGATCCTTGGGGATTCAGCCCAAGCCCGCCGCTGAGGAGGAACTCCTTGACTATGACATGAACAATGAGACAGCCGATCCCTTCCAGGCAGCAAAGAGCTTGCCAATCACTTCCGTCCCCAACTTACTGACAGCATGACCATTGCAGTGTGTAGACTGCAGTGCGGTCTAATTGGGGGGTGTATAGCGGAGTGGCACCTTGAGCACCTCTTTTTATTATGATTATTTTGAATATTATTATTATATTATTACTATACACATTATGTACGTTACAGCTGAGATAATCAGCTTATTTTTGTTTAGAACTACATTGACAATAGACCAAGACTGGTCTGATTCAGTGAAGTCTGAACTCTAAGCTAATAAAACCATAACTACCAGTCCAGGTGATTAATTGGAGGGTATTATGTATGCCTGGGTGTCCTCAAAGCTTGTGATCATGATGGGTCCTTGGGGCTAGAGTTCTGGGAGTTGTGTTGGGCAAAAAATTTGTTGTGAGGGGCTTTTTGGATCTGACTCAGAATTCCTTCCTCATTCATGATTAGCACTGCATTTAGATGTTTGGGGGGAATTACCACATGGTGGTTGAATGAATTCCGGTCCGTCTCAAAGACCTTCTTGGAGTAGATGTCAGACCTGCAAGTGAGAGCATCGGATTTGGCTCCAAGTCTTCTGGGGCAGTAATGAATGGTGAAGTTGTATTTGGAGAGTATTTCTGACCACCGGGCTTGTTGTTGGCTGAGCTGCTTTGTTGTAGTGAAGTACTGCAGATTGTTGTGGTCCAAATAGACTTGGATGCAGTGCCAGGCTCCTTCAAGATAGGCTTGCCACTGTTTGAAGGCTTCTACAATTGCCAGTAGCTCCTTGTCGTAGATGTCATAGTTTAGTTCAGTGTCAATCATGGAGCATGTGTAGAAAGCGACGGGTCAAATATCCTGGGTGTTGGGGTCCATCTGCAAGATTACTCTGGCAATGGTATAGTCGGAGGCATTGCATTTGAGTACAATGAGGAGTTCTGGATTGAAATGTTGGAGCACCGGAGCAGTCATGAAGGCTTCCTTGAGGAGTTGGAAGACACTCTGGCACTTACTGTCCCAGGCCCAAGGGGTGTCCTTTTGAGTGAGTCAGTTCAGGGGTTTTGTGATCCCAGAGTAGTTGTCTATGAATCTCTGATAGAAGTTAGCAAAACCCAGGAAAGACTGTACTTCCTTGATATTCTGGGGAGTGGGCCAGTTCAGGATAGCATCGACCTTGCCGGGATCCATACAAACTCCATCTGGGGTTACTATGACGCCAAGGTACTTGACTTTGGTGGTGTGGAAAGAACATTTTTCAGGTTTGGCATGGAGGTGGTGTTCTCAGAAGCGAGTGAGGACATGGTGGACATGGTCCTGGTGTTCTTCCAGGGAGTTCAAGTAAACAAGAATGTCATCCAAGTATACAATAATGAACATGCTGTTCATGTTATGGAAGATGTCATTCAATATTGGAATGTGGTGGGAGAGTTAGTCATTCCAAAAGTCATAACCAAGTATTCAAAGAGACCATACCAAGTATGGAACGCCGTTTTCCACTCATGTCCCAGGGCTATACAGACGTTGTTGTAGTCAGAATGTAATTCAATTTTGGTATAGATCTTGGTGCTTTGGAGTTGGTTGACAAGGTCTTCAATGAGGGGCAGGGGGTACCAATTCTTCTTTGTAACCTTATTGAGTTCCTGGTAGTTGACACAGAGGCAGAGAGAGCCATCCTTCTTCTTGACAAACAGGACCAGAGCTCCGGCAGCGGAGATAAAGGAGTGAATAAAACTCTTGCTGAGCATTTTGTTGAAGTGATCCTTGAGGACTCAGAGTTCAACCTCTGACATGTTGTAGACTTGTCTGAAGGAGGGTGAGGTGCCTTCTTCAAGATCAATTTTATGGTTGTAAGACCGGTGGGGAAGGAGTTCCTAGGCACTGCCCTTGGAGAACACATCAGAAAACTTGTGGTATTCAGGAGGAATTACTTTGCATAGTATGTCCTCCTCTGAGTGTGTCTCCAGAGGGTTGGCCTCGGCCCTCAGATGTTCCTCTGAG
>QLOM01006941.1:0-14021 GCA_003313785.1 Termitomyces sp. MG148
TTGTATTCACCTTTGAGAGTTCTGTGAAGTAATTTTGCTCAAACAAGCTATATTGAAAAGGTAAGATAAAAGTACAAAATGTAAGATGGCTTGGTCATAGTAGTATATACATGATCATCTCAAAGTCCATCATTGAGACTGTTTAGGAGCACTATGCATGCGAATAGGTTTACATCTACCTGCCCAATTCTTTTGTAAATGTCAACAATATGTGCGGCCATGAGCAGTATGTGGAGAGCGCTTCCTGCAGCAGTGCAATCTGGTTAATCGGACCTTCATGCCTAGCACACATTCTTAGGTCAGTGAAGCAGTAGGCTGCTCCTTTATCCATCATGACATCACAGTCCTTGGTATCATCAAGTGCTAATTTAATGAATGACGGTGTCAGTCCACTGGGTGAAGTTGCTGTCAGTACATTTATACTTTGTCCCTTCCCATCAGTGGCAAATGATATGCTCAGGTATAGAGGGGTTGGTTGCATCAGTAGACAGGGCAGGTGAAGAGGCAGAGACAGGCACCATATTGTGGTGAAGGCATGTAGAACACAGGTAGAGAGAACAAGAGACAAAGAAACAAGGTACGCAATGCAATGTAAGATAAAATCAGATCAAGTATGAGACAAGGCAGTGGTCTGGTTCTAATTGTTTGATGGTCTATAGTAGACATTGAGCAATGCTCATAACCTGTTAGAATTCAGACCAGCTAAGATAACAGATAATGTTAATCCTCAGTCTCGTAGAATCAACTATATTTTGCACTGTACAGGCTGATAACAGATAACATTAATCTAATCATATGGAGGAATTAGGTAGTTCTATTTTAGGAAAGGAAGCAAGGACCTCTCAAGAGGTCAGTATCTTAGAGTACTTACTGTCAACACAAACAACCCCCCTAAAGTTCCATCAAGAAGCATGAAGTGTCCTGCCTTAGGTGTATTATTGCCTCCTGCAATGCTTTTAAAGCCTCCCTGGAACAGTTGGATCTGCCCCTGCATTATCTGTGGGGAAAAGAACATCTGTATGAATTTCTTGGGAGACTATTGTTCTCAGAAAAGTCTATGAAAGCGGTGGCAAAATGGGTATACAACATATTTACAATCTTTGATATGCTATACCTGTTACTCCTCCTATGGGCCCCAATGTTCAGGAGCTCTCCTATAGCAATGCATCTCAGCTGCATGTTTCTATCTTTAATATCTCACATCACCAAAATAAAACGGAATTGGCAGAATTCAAGGACAGCGTTTGCATTCCTTCTGGGCAGTGTGCAACGACCCTCTTATGCTGCTTCTAACTTTAAGTTTTTATTACCTACACTAAGAGGAAAATTTTCTGAATTCATACTATTGATAGTGAGCAAACTTTGGAAAAGCGACAGTAGAACCAGTTCTCATAGCACTTGAAAGGGGGGAATGTCCATAGCATACTTGGTACATAACCACATGTATGTAGTACAGGCCCTGGTTGTTCATGCGTGGACCTCCCCAGGTATTCAAACCTAACCTAACCTAACCTGTATGATGCATTAAAGTGTTGGGGTCGGCTGATTTACATTTCTTGGTCAAAGACCTCCTGCCAGTTGGCTGATTTTGTGTCCTTGAAGTTGTATCTGCTGCCCATGATGTTCTGTATTTCCATGGACCCATGGTCTATAACTGACACATGCTAGGCTGGAGTCTATCGCCCATTCCTTCACTGCATCCAGTGATATGGTTTCTACATTTGTCTATGTTAAGTCAATGACCGACATGGCTCCTCTCCTGCGGTGTTCGTGGTATGTGCATTCCCCTTTTTTGTTCAGTATTGTAAAGTCATGGTCGTGAAGCCATTGCACCATTTCTTGTGTCTTACTTGTTGGTTCGAGGTTGCTCTTGCTCCACATCGGGTGTTGGTTCCAGTCACCGCTGATGTAAAATTTGCCTCGAATGCACCACTTTTTCAATCACATTACACTATCAAAGCCGATAAGGCCCAAGCCACATCCAACGTCATCTTTGCAATGCAATCTATGGTTGGAGTCATCCCCGTCTGGGGAACTCCTTCCACAGAGTCGGCGATGCAAGGGGCAAGCGAGAGTCAAGCGAGCGCAGAGGCGGGCAAGAGTTGGGCAAGAGGCAAGCAAGGCTAACAGAGGGTCGGACGGCGCTGAATAAGCTTACGGTCGGTTCAGTGGATAGGCCAGAAGAATACTGCTATTGTTCAGCTTGGGGATATTCTATCCCACAAGCTGCCTATATATACTACATCGGTGGCTGTGCTATTACTAATACTGTTTACTAATTGGGCCCCGGTATGTAAAGGAGTATGACTAACAATAATCAATGCTGAGTAAGGTCTGAGCATATGACTCATCAAGGCTGACTACTACAAGATGGAAGGGGAAAGGGTGGGCCGAGCGGCCGGTTGGATCTGCTAGGAATAGGCGTATCGTCGGACTAAGCTCGGAATAGGGTTGCACATGGTCTGGAGACTGGTCCCCTGACACCTCCACGTGAAGGAATAATGTTATATATGGCTCAAGTGGATCCTCACCTTATTTTTGGCTGCGAACTGGTTATAGATGTTTCGAGATTGTCCCAAGGCTTACTTGAAGCCATCCAGGTCACGTACTGTAGATGCCTCTTGGGTCTTGGATCACGATCTGTCTTAGCCCCTTTATTCACAGAGACAGGCCTAATGCCAATTGGATATTGTCGAGTCTTGCTGGCTCTCAGATACCTTCAATACCTCTCACACTTGCCCAACATGCATTTTGCTAAGATAGCCCTTCAAGATGCAGCAGATTTGGCCTTGAAGAGCATGGCATCCTGGGTGGGTGATCTCATGAAGGTCTTAGACCGTCTGGCAGTTCCAGGAGGCAAATGCATTCCTGTTCATCTTGAGTGGCCAGACCTGTGGGACTCTGCACGTCTTACAAGTGTATTGGAACTTGTTACTGCTAGCTGTGAAGAGGGACTGCATGCTATTGTATCTTCTTCAACAAAATTGCATCTTTTACATCAGCGCCAGCAAATTCACCCAACTGTCAAAATGCTCTCTTTTTGGGAGTATTTGTCCCTCCCAACCCCAGCCCACCGAAAGGCAATCATGAAACTATGGGCTTCAAACCATGACCTGGGAATAGAAAGGCTTCGGCATTCTGACAGACACAGACCATGGCCTGTGAAAAGGGAGTGGCGGTTGTGTTGTTTCTGTCAGAGGGAAATTGAGGATGAAGTGCATGCATTGTTGCTCTGCAGTGGGTCGGTACAGCTGACAGCAGGGCATATAGCATTCAAAGCTTCCCTTCAGAAGGTGGATCCCTCCGTACATGCTTTATGGGGAGTCATCCCAGCATATGAGTTCTTGGGGAAGTTATTGTCCTCACAAACAGGCGCTAAAACAATAGCCAGATGGGTATACAACGCACTGGCAATCTTTGACACTGCCATACCATACAACCCCCCCTCGGATTCCGATGTAAATAATGCAAAAGTCGGAATTTATTAACATTGGCCACTTTCGGCCGTCTAAGGGGGTATACCAATGCGCAGAGGTCAAGGACAGACATCGCATCATCTCCTGGGTAGTGTGCGACGACCATCCTCCAGTACATGCTTCAATATTATTCTTCTCAGATCACAAGCTAGTCCACATGTTCACACACCATTAGCCTACAAAACCGGAAGTGGATTGTCCTGAATCGACGAGGAGACGACACGCTTAGGGAAGCAATAGGGAGGATGGTTCTCACAGCACTCGAAAGAAGGTGATGTCCGTAGCCTACTTGGTACGCGACCACATGTATGTAGTACGGCCCCGGTTGTTCATGCGTGGACCTCCCCGGGTATTTCCAACCAACCAACCAACACCGGTCTGTCTCGTGGGATTCTGATCTCCTTGAGCCTGTCCGATGCATCCCTCGACTGTAGTTGGCCGTCTCGTGCTTTGGGTTGGCTGTAAATATTGATGATAGTTACTGTGGGGTAGTTAGCCTGTGATATGTCCAATACTTGTATGTCTAGTGAAGTCCTGTCTTCTTTTGCCATAAGTCATTACTCGCGGCCTTTTGTTGTACGGTATGGTCGCTGTCGGCAGGATCGGGGTCCAGGCTCCCAGTGCTGCTGGTCCTTTCTGCCCATTTCCTATCTCTCCCCACCATGGTTCCGTTACTAAAATTATGTCGAGTCTTCCATTGAGTTCATGGAGCATCAAGCATGTATGGCAACCCGAGGCCGGCCGCCAATGATTGATACACCTACGACATACTCATTTCCCGGTCCGTACTGGTTCCTCACATGTCTCAAATGTGTCGACAGACGTCAGCATCGGAGCTTGTCCGTTGTACATATGTACATATTCGCGATCAGCTTAGTTATTCCACGGCTCAGCGCGCTCAACATCCATATAATTCTTTTTCGCTGGTGTTCCGAGTTTTCGGGCCTCTATAACAAGTAGCTAGGTAAGCTAAAGTATGACGAGATTGTAAGTCGAATTCTGATGTTCTGCGGTGTTGTCCACAGAGCCTCAAAATCACGTTCTTCCAGCACCTCCCGAAAGCTGAACGACAGTTCTCTGAGTTGACGTCGATTTAGCCAGCCGGAAAGCCACGCGATTGAGAGTAATGGAAGCCATTATGTCTTGGGGTTTAGCTACATAGACGCGCGTCCAACCATTCGTCCCTCGCGTAACCGAGGTCTTCGAGGAATACTGATAGCCGGTCACATGATGATTTCAATTTTTTTTCAAGCCGATCGCCAAGGTTGTAAGGTTTTCCCGAAGGCTGCAATTGGGGGGATGGATGTATAATAACGGGTCGACAGTCAATCCTTCTCTACATTCACACATTCCACGTCCTTGACGGTCGTTTACAAACACACGGTCTAATGGCCACAACATTTCACTCCCCAATCCCTCTGGATAGTAAATTGGGCGCCGCGTTTCTGGGAAACTTGATAGCCGGAATGTTCGTACTTGTTCATCTTCAAAGTCCCTGAGATTCTCTTCGCTCAACAGTTAATTTGACGTTTATTCTAGTTTCTACGGGATCACATGCGTCCAGGCTTATCTGTACTTCATGAAGAACAGTAGGCAAGATAAACCATGGTTCAAAGGAATAGTGCGCATTTGAATCTATTTTACGTCTCAACTTCTCTTATTCGGTGCACAAGATCTTTTTCCTCTGGTGAGCACTTAGACGCCCGTCAATCGATTCCGTCATTATTGATGTCAACAGGATTTTGGACACAGTGCACCTTGCATTCGTTACGCATGGATTGTATTTCTACATGGTCTCAAATTTCGGAAACCTTGCTGTTATTGCTGCACCCTCATGGTATGTATCATCATCATGACTGAACGACTTCCAACACAACTCGTCGAACTCATAATTCATACAGGAGTCTCCTTGTACGTCATAGCGTATGATGTTAACGACGTTGAACTGCTAACAGAAGCCCTCCCGCAGGCCCAAATCTATGTCACGGTAAACAGCTTTTCCAATCCAGTCGAGAGCAGTAAACTCACCATAATTTCAACGCAGTGCATTAGTGACGCGATCGTCAGATGGTAAACACGAAGTTGTCTCCTTCCTCCCTTTTCTAACCTTGTGTGCAGTATATTTGGTGGTCGCGTCTGGCTAAGTATGTCATGTAATTGACTGTTGACACTTTCACTGACGTTCTTAATCAACGATAGTGACGCGCAGAAACTATATTCTTATCACTTGCATCGTAAGTGTCTCGATATCATGTCTTGGCTGAACTTGAGCTAATTTTCTTCCAGGCCTTAACTTCAACATGCACATTCGGTACGTTTGTGGTATATAGCGCCGACTTCAGAAGCTTACCAGTGTTGATCAACCCTAGTTACTGGAATCGGTAAGATTGTTTATTTTAATCTCTGGAGCCATGATCTCAACCTTGAAACCAGCATTCGCTACACGAGCGTCCGTCATGCCCTTATCTGAAACGAACCTCGTCTTACCTTCATGATCATATACAGATTCGCTGTGAAAGAGTTTCGTTACTTTTCTAAAATATCTGTGAGTCGAAAAAGCTCCTGTCAGGCGTCGATTTCCTGATTAACATGTATACATTCAGTACTTCCTATACACCTCTCTTGGAAGCGGTGTTGCAGCCGATCTCTTAATTGCCGGATCACTATGCTTCAGTCTCTCCCAACGCAGGACGGGTTTCAAAAAGTGAATACGACCTTCCTATAAGCCTGTCTGCGTCTTCTAACTTCCTTTGTCAGGACTGATTCTCTAGTTACCATGCTAATGATGTATACCATCAATACAAGTAAGTCAACAACACCGTATAGACCGAGTAAAGGCAGACTGACATTGTGGCTTCAACAGGTCTCTTGACGACGTAAGTTTTGGCCTTGTTTGAAGGCGCAGCGTGAAGTTTACTTGCACCCAGAATTTGTTCCGCTGCTTGCTTTATCACCTACACCATATGGCCGAACGAATTCACATTCATCGGAATATACTTCTCGCTCAGTAAACGTGAGTCCATCGCCGTACATGTCCACAAGATTCTGACCTTTCTTTCGCGGATTAGTGTTCCTTAACAGTCTACTAGCAACGCTCAACGGGCGTGAGTCACTATCAGGAAAGCTCGGAGGGGTGTCAAACATCTCCGATCTATCCAACATGGATAGCGATTTCGCATTCAAAGGATCGCATAGCAGGCGAGGACCCGTAAGCCCTGTAACGTTCGTCCGGAGTCCTCTGTTTGATAACATTACTGTAGCCTGTCCTTGTTAGTATTGACCGACAAGTGGTCAAAGACTACGAGATGGAACCAACCTCCAAAGGGTTGGCTATTTAAGCCGGCATCTACCGCACGGACATCTTGTTTTTTTATTGTATACGATTCTATGTATACTTGTTCATTCACTTAGGCATGCAGGACTTGTAATTTGAATCACTATCAAAATATCACTATTCAATAACCTTGAGGCCAGTGATGCTGTTGGAGCTTCGAATCTTTGTGTAGTATCAGTTCCTGCCAGATTAACATTGTAATAATTCTCTGGTTTACCGACACTCCGACATATAACCATTGCGGAGCCATTACCACTCTCAACTCGATTGAACAGTCTAATGCCGGTTCGCCTCACGGATGGAAACAGAAGAAGCAGTGCACGTGACCGTGAGTTTTTTTACTGGATGCTTATTTGCGCATATTGACGAATATTTTCTGCTTGATACCAAATTGGATGCTTGATCGATTTTTTCAAGCACCCGCTGGGTTCGCTCGGATATTTTACTGTCCACGGGCGTACGTCAATCACTATCTCGCACCACCGCAAACTCGATTGTTCTCTGCATCTCCCGCTCGTCTAGCAAAGAAGAAAATGCCTCCTAAGAAAGCCGCAGCAGCCGAGAAGAAGATTCTCCTCGGTCGACCGAGCAACAATCTCAAGATTGGCATCGTAGGTTTGTTCTTGAAACATGATAGGATATTCACCGATTGACCTGTCTCACTCCGTAGGTGTTCCTAACGTTGGAAAATCTTCTTTCTTCAATGCACTCTCCGAAACCGGTGTGTGATACGATACACCATCGATCCATCAGTTATTTTATTTATCGTTGTCATATCTCTAGATCTCGGAAAGGCTGCCAATTTTCCTTATGCTACCATAAATCCCGAAGAAGCGCGTATTCCAGTGCCAGACGCGCGTTTTGAATGGTTATGCGAGACATATAAGCCAGTCTCACGCGTCCCTGCATTCCTCACTTGCATTGATATCGCCGGCCTCACAGCGGTAAGTTGCCGGTTCAGTCCACGTCATCACCTTCTCTCATCTCTTCCCCAGGGTGCGTCCACTGGTGCTGGTCTTGGCAACGCTTTCTTGTCACACGTCCGTGCTGTCGATGGTATCTTCCAGGTTGTTCGTGCCTTCGACGATGCCGAGGTTATTCACGTCGAGGGTGATGTTGATCCTATCCGTGACATGGAAATTATTCAAACGGAACTAAGGTTGAAGGATATTGAATGGGTAGAAAAGCATCTTGAGGGCTTGAAGCGCAGTGGACGTTCTCTGGGTAACACGAGTCTGGCCGACAAGGCCAAAAAGGAAGAGATTGTAAGTCCATGCTCAACAGTTCGACAATGAACGAACTTGACCTCAGGTGCAAGGCCACAGTGGAGAAAATTCACAAAACCCTCACCGTTGACAACAAGGATGTCCGCAAAGCGGAGTGGACTAATAAAGAGGTGGGTACCTCGTTTCGCTCGCATCACATCTTTTCTCTTCGCTTTTGTCTGATGAAAAAGAGCATATTGCTCGAATAACCCAGCTCGTCGAGGAGGGAGTAACGCCCCATTATTCCTATGAGATATTTTCTTTTCCTGATTATCGTTTCACTGTCACCACATCGCTATCTCAAACTCTTACTAACAATCTTTGTTATAGGTAAATCACACTGATCCTTCAAGCCACATCATGCACAAATTCCTTTTTTACATGACGATAAAGAGCTCGAAGCTCGATAACCCAGCTCGTCGAGACGGGAGTAACGCCCCATAATGTCTCTGAGAACAACCGTTCATCTGACCCTCTTCCTTTCTACCCGGACTCCACAATTGAACCCCTACTCACCATTCCTCCGCAGATTGAAGTCGTCAATGGCCTCACCCTACTCACCGCAAAGCCCATTACCTACCTCGTCAACCTCAGCGAACGCGACTACGTTCGCAAAAAGAATAAATGGTACGTCCCATCCATCCTTGCGGTTATCCATTCCATCGCTCGCTCCTGACTTCCCGCGCATAGGCTTCCGAAGATCAAAGCATGGATCGACGCCAATAACCCGGGCGACCCCCTAATTCCTTTTTCCGTCGCGCTTGAGGAGCGCCTCGTGACAATGTCACCCGAGGAGAGAAAGGAAGAAGAGGCCAAGGTCGGCGCTACCAGTGCCCTCGGCAGAATCACCCAAGCTGGTTATAGCAGTCTTGATGTTCGTCTTTTCTCTTATTGATATCGACTCCGTTCTTAACTTACGACTCATTACACTAGCTCATTCGCTACTTCACATGTGGTCCCGATGAAGTTCGCGCCTGGACGATCAGGCAGGGTACGAAGGCGCCGCAAGCCGCTGGTGTCATCCAGTACGTTCCTTCTCAGCCATGACATACGAGACTTATACAACTGGTTTATATAGCTCGGACTTCGAGAACAAGTTCGTGTGTGGTGAAATCATGTCATATGAAGACCTCAAGGAGCACGGTTCGGAAGCCGCCGTCAAGGCTGCTGGTAAGCTGAGGCAACAAGGCAAGCCATATGAGAGTACGTTATCGTTTTATTCAATATTCTTGGTACTCAATTGCTGTGTCATCGTAGTGGTCGATGGCGACATTGCATACTGGAAAGCGGGCAACTAGAGATGCTAGTGCAATCCGTATGAGTGAAGTAACGAACTACTGTAGAATACATGTATGAGATGGAACGGAGGACATGGAGGCAAAACTCGTGAGCACTGTGAAGGCATAATTGTTCTACTTTGTACCAATCAGTATATTGGAGGTCGGCATATGTATTGCGCTTCGTGACAGGCAGTCGGGAGGCTTTGCTGTTTTTGCTTCATTCATTTCCACTCCTTCATCCGTGGTTACATTCCTTCAAACGACTCTCCTACCAGAGTAAAATTACTCTTCTGATTTCATCTTCTTCATCCTCCCTGTGTAAGATCAATGAAGTAAGAAACGGCGGCTGATATCATAATTTTGCAGCACTGACTAGCTTCATCAATGCCATTATCAACCACACGTTTCAAATGCATTTGTTCAAGTCTTAACAACCTGGGATCGCGTACGGGAGGCGGAGGCATCGCCTCGTCATCTCGAGGTTCTTGCTTCACATGTACATTATCAGGTACCTGTGTCGTCCGCCTGTCCCTTCCAAGTCTCGGATCGCGTACCTGTACAGCTGCACTAGAGACGGACAATTGGGCGCGTCCATAAGTAATCTGTGCCACTCCAGGTTTTTCCTGTATGCGCCTCCCTATCAATCTCGGATCAGGTGTCCGAGGGAGAGAAGATATGCGATGGTCATCTCGCGACTCGGCTTTGATTCTTACACCTGTTGAAGGTACCACATCTCCCTCATCAGAACCAAGAGTCGTTGAACTGTACCGATCTCGCCTCCGATCTTCCTGCCTCTCTGAAAGCAGAGATAACGACCTGTCCCGGGGTTCAGGTTTGATACGTATTCGTGTGCTCTCTGACTTTGACCCATAATTATTTTCTTTAGCCTCGGTCGACACTGTGGCAGAACATTCCCGGTGAGAACGAAGTGGAGTGCCTAACAATGTATAACCAGTTGATAGCCGGAGTCTCTGAAGAGTGTGGAGCTTACCAGTCTGTTCCTCTCCCTCAGCTTTGATGGCCACAGATAATGTTGTGGCACGAGATGAATTGGATATTTCTGCTGGGAGATCCGCAAATGCAGCCAAAAGTTCCTCTGAAGGGCGATACTCGTTGTCTACTCGTGAGGTTCAGCATTTCAAATAACAATTCCACATTGAAAAAGATCTCACCGAGCCCCTCCTCCTTTACATGGTTCGCTGATCCCTCTTTCTTAACCGGTACAGAGGCGAGGAAGTTGTCAACTACATTGGCTATAGAAAAATCATTAATATCCCATCCTTGGATGAGCGAACTGCATTGAGGTACAGACATGGGCCAGAATGATGACCGCGTGACAAGGAAGGTACAACGTGGCTTGTTGTTGGCTCCAGGCCATCGACTAAATCAGAAGCGATATGAGATTCAAGTTCAAATTAAGCTGCGAAACTCGCCAGAATTTGGACGTGGATTTTGCTCTTGTTCGGGTTTCAAGTCCAGAGACGCATTCCTAAGTAAACGTCTGGCATCATCGTCTGCAATGATAAAAGTATGAATATCTGCGAGACACAGCAAGAGGCATCTTCAATACCCTCTTCGTATGGATCTCTCTTCTTCATCTTTGGCTTTGCTTCATCTTCACGCGCTTGTATTTTAGGTGATGGTGCGCAGCTTCGCATGTCACCAACCGAAGGCTGATCAAATTTTGTTGATCACATCAAGGTCATATATTGGAGAACAAACGCTACCTTCTTCGAGAAGGAAAAATGTCAGGACATGGATTTGTGTAAAAAGAGTGCATGTAACATACAAGATCATCTGGAGCAGTGATTGCTAGGGGAAGTGCCATGGCGGAAGGACGTTTTGCATAACAAATATGAATCGGGGGAAGCGGAGCGGGTGTTGGAATCGGATAATTTGCTTTAAAAGGGAATTTGCTTAGATCGTAGCTTGAGGGATATCTGGCTGTCCAACCTAGCCCATCCAAGATCAGTCGTCACAAGTAGGAGACGAGATGAAACAGCCTACTGCGCCGCGTAGGGTCATTCTGCGTTTCGTAGTCATACTCATAGATGTATGACACGGCCTCTGTACCTTCGTAAGGTGGTATCAAGAATCTTTGATGAGCATGTGCCCCGATGTACGGTCGTATGTCAACCGACTCGGAGAGTTCAACGATAATGTTATTATGCTGTGGATGAGGCTCCGTTAAGTGACATTGCAAGCTACAACGAAACTGACTGTTCCTTGGGTATAAATGGTCCTAACCGTCTCCCCGTGATAATCATCTCTGAGCATAAACTCGAACCATGCAGCAACATTATTGATAAATTCACGATGTAGCGCCTGTCTAGCAGGCCAAGGGTCTATAACAACAAGAAATTTCGCGTCGGGAGCCTATATATAGACAAGAGAAGTTAAGTAGTATGTACACAGTCACTCATTCACATCAAGGCTTGCCTTGTACTTCTTCAGCTTCTTACTTTTCGCCATTGCAAGTCCTTTTCAACAGTCTGTCGTACGAACCGGGTCTTCTGGTCAAACGTTCGCGGAGGGTCTGGCCAGGCATCAAAAGAAGTCATGGAAAGCATGGCGATCTATTTGATCGTATTTGTGTACACCTCGTGGAGGTTCTGCTTCGTGATGCATTGATGGTTGACACCATCTGACCTGAACGTATAACGTTTAACGTTCACCGCGGAAAGTAGGTATGTTTGCATAAAATTGTTCAATTACGAACATACAATGAAGAAGCTTTCAACCATCTTTTCTCTTGGTCGGCAGTTTGTGACTACTTTTTCCACATCCTGACCTGACCATGGATTTGAAAGGGCTTTTGTCGATTATGAGCTCTCCTTATCACTGGTCTGCTTCGAGTTTCCATCCCTGTGTCCTACACTATATATTGACAACTAGAACTGGCTATGGAGACTTTCTCTCGCATGAATACATTCATCGGGGGAAACTTGCTTGTCTTAGTATTTTCGGAGATGTTTTTGAATCATTCACAGATCGCTGCTGTGCGCAATGCTTGTTTCTTTGAAGCGGTTTTCTGAGCATGGGAAGCCCTGCTTATGGCTCCTCCTGACGGAACCAGAAATCACTAGACATAGAATGATGTACTGGGACGATGGTCCAACCTATAACTTAATGGTATAGGCCCATAATACCTGGTGTGGTTCGATATATGATTCGTTCAGACCAGAGGGACTACGAACACATTCAACAATCCCAAAGTTCCACACTTCCACCTGCCACAGTGACTGTTCCTTTGCAGTCATAAGAGACAAGAACAACATATGCATCGATTACTAGTGATGTCAATCAAATCACATTTGGAAAGCATTTACGAGTGACTTACGCCAACTATGACCCACATAAAGCGAGACTCAGGTTCCACTTTTGAGGATCGTTCTTCTTTCCTCCAACCCTCTTCCGATGAAAACCATAATACCTGGTACTTGCCTCGTTCATGATATGCTGCACCAGAGGTTCTTCTTTGCTTCCGGTGAGCGTCATGAAGGGTAAAGCAGAAATGAGAAGAGACTCGCAGACAGGACAGGACGAGCAAGGGAAGATCTGAGATCTGAGCAATCATTGACAGTTACAGCACCTTAGTCATCCAGAGCTTTAACGCCAAGTTGGGACTTCAAAAACCACCTTTTACCAAACCGCCATCATGCCCAGTGAACCATCGATACAGATTTTTATCTGTATGTCTACATCATTTGGACCTGGATGGGCACATCAACATGAGCAAGCTAGTTGTCAGGATGAGAATAATCCTTGAAACAATACAACCCTGGATACTTTTGGCTGATGAGATTCTGATCCCCCTTGGACAATTAATCATTCATGCTCTGCTCTTCTGACAGTAATGACAGTGACAGCACTTTTGACAGGCCACAGCATATCCTGTCAAAGCTGTGTCCTCTTTGTATATATAAACACCGATCTCCTTGCTATGCCATTCTTTCCCTTCTACCCTCATGGACGACTCCTTTCCAGAGCTTGCGGGAGGTCTAGGTATCTATCATGATACTCAGTTGCAGCAAAACCCATGGCCATCTCAGTCAGACCAGGAGTTTCCTAATGAATCCTTGTCTACTGTATCTGTGGACAATATCACTGCCACAGAATCCATGTCACTCCCATCGTTCATCCCCAACTTACCTAGAGTTCTATCAGGAACAAAAAATTCCCTGGAACATCACTCCTCGGTATACTCCTCTGCTTTTTCCTCAAAAATACCACTACTCATAGCTGTATAGGTATCCATAACATCTTGTGGCATCTTGTCAGAACAGCTGCATGATAAATCCACAATGTTACCTACTTACTCGGATACTTATTGCTTCAGCCCCTTGCCATTCAAGTATCCCAGGTCAATTGAACAGAAAGAGGATTCAGGGCAAAACACACCAGACTTATCATGGTCTGTTCATACTACTCCACAATCCACACATCTTCAAGAGGATTTTACTCCATCTAAGTCCATTGATCCTCCTTTTCTGCCTGTCAGGGACATAGCTACTAATTCCACTACACCAGCAAACAACTGGCACCATATGAATTGGCCGAAGAAGGCATTTGTAGATAAGGGCTTTACACCATCCATTCCAGCACATTTCCTAGTAGAGAGCTTTGAACATCGGTGCATTACACCTGACTTTGCTCAACTGCATAT
>QLOM01006945.1:0-27307 GCA_003313785.1 Termitomyces sp. MG148
GGGTGAGGTGAGAGTAGGCCAAGTGGAGGAGTGAAGAGAGGTGGAGGATCCTTGTTGGGTCGTTTTTGATATATAGCTTGTAGGAGTCGCTCCGCCAGCGTCCTAAGAGCTGGACCTCATAATCGGAGTATCCCGCTGCTGCCGCGGTAGAAGCTGCGCCGCGCCGGAAGCTGTGGCCAGCGTATGCGTGGGGGTTGAGACCGGCCTTTGAGAGTGCGTCACGGATGGCGCCGACGAAATATGTGTAAGACAGTGCCTTTCCGTCGGGTTGCTCAAAGAGTGGAGCGGTGCCGACGCGTGGAAGCTCGGTGAATAAGGCTTTGAGCGCAGCGATGGGGCAGGTGGGGCGACCTGGTGCTGCGGCAATTGAGATGGTGACCCCTTTCTGGAAGGGATCAGTTTTGGAGGCCGGGAGAGTGAGGCGGGCATGCGTGGCATGCTCGAAGTCGGGGAGGAATTGAATGGAACTGCGTGTGAGATTGAGGCTGGCGCTGAACTTGCCGCCTTTTCCCACTGTAAATTTGCCACTGCGGAGCAGGCCTGAATACGCGAGGCAGCAGGCGGCGTACACTGCCGTGTGGCCGGGAGTTGTTCCCGGGTTGAGCTGTGCCAGAAGGGCAAGGAGAATAGGGAGGGTGATGGGTTGAACGGGGCAACGATCGCGTTTGCCGTGGTACCGCTTGATGCCCCGGATGAGGCATTGTACCAGGGGGGACTCGACTGCTGAGAATGGTAGGTTAGCGTCGACATGGAGGGAGCGTACCGCTGAGAGGTAGGCCTTAATGGTCTTGGGCTGAACGCGGCCGCCGATGCTCGCAATCCATGACAAGATCGCTGGCTCGGACGCGGGGAGGATGGATCCGTCAGGATTGTAGAGGTTGTTGAGTTGGACGTGAAGGATGAATTGCCGCTGCCCCGTTGAGTACGTGCGCCGAGTGCTCGTGGCGAGGCCATGCCATAAGTAAAATGCGACGGTTTGGGGATGGTGTCGGTTTTGCTGGTACCACCAAGCTGGAGGCGCTTCAAGCTCGGTTTCTGGTTGAGCCAAGGGGCGATTGAGAACATGCGTGAAAAGGCAAATCGAGAGGCAGCATCAGCAACACAATTCTCAGAGGAGGAAAGCCACTCAGAAGAAAAAGAGAAATCCAGCCAACATGCCAGAGCAATCAGGTGGCGCACGAACTTCATTGTGGCTGCAGACCGTATCGACTTGGTTCGGATCACGTTGAAAACCGCATCGTTGTCGATGTGGAAAATGACATGCTTTCCTCGGAGCTCCTTTCCCCAGCAGAGGACCGCGTAAACTACCGCGTACATTTCTTTGACTTGAATGTGTTGGTGTCGCAAGCGGCGGGGACAACGAGCCGTGAACCAGTTGGATCCGAAATGGCCGCCGAGGCCCTTTGCGCCACTTGCGTCGGTGTAGATGTCAATTGTGTCGCGAGATGGAGAGATGAGCCGGACTCCGTTCCAGGCCGGCGCGATTGTGTGCCACCATGCGATGTCACGTTGAGCCGCCTGCGGAATGTGGCACGTGGCAAACGGAGAGGAGGGAAAGGATGCGGTGAAATCATAGAGCGTGCGGATGAAGGTGCGCGCAACGGGGATGACTTGCGAGGCGAATTGAAGAAAACCTGTGAGTTCCTCGAGTTCGTTCCTCGTGGCGTGGCGGCGTGAGGCCCAGCTGGAAGTTAAGTTGCGAAGGTGGTCAAGCTTATCTGCGGGGAGGCGGATTTCCATGGAGATAGAATCGAGTTCCAGGCCCAGGAATTCGATGGTCGTGGCCGGACCTACGATCTTTGAGGGTTGAAATGTAAGTCCAAGTTGCCTGCCTAGTTTGAGGGCCCATGTGAGGGATTTGTCGACGAGAGCGCGGGGAGTGGAGGGTGCAAAGATGGCGAGGAAGTCGTCGAGGTAGTGGCGGATGCGTGCCGGAATGTTGCGTTGTAGGATCCAGTGAAGAGCCTCCGCAAATAGGTTGAAAATATAAGGCGCTGAGCGTGCCCCGAACGCGAGAACAACATCATGGTAAAGCTTGCCCAGCCATTCGAAGCCTAGTAGCGGCCAGTCTGCGTGGCGCACTGGTATGTGGCGAAAGGCTGCTTCGAGGTCGAGCTTGAGCATCAGGGAGCCCGGCTCTGATGCTACAAGGTCTCGTATGGCGTGTTCAACCATGTCGTAGTTGATTGTGGCCTCTGCGTCGGCAATTCCGTCATTCACGGAAGTTCCCTCCGGCCAAGACAAGTGGTGTATGCGGCGCACCTTGGCAGATCGTTTCCGCGTTACTGCCCCGATGGGTGAAGCTCGGAAGTTGGAGAAAGGTGGCGTGTCGAACGGCCCGTATGTGCACCCGTTGGCGACTTGCGTGGTGATGTCAGCCGAGATAGCTGCGACGGTGGATGGGTCTGAAGTTGCTGACTTAAGGTTCGTGCAGGACTGACTTAAGTTGCGCTCTCCTGAGAAGCCCAGATTCGCTCCAAATTGTATAATTTGTGATAACGTAGATACAAACTGACGATCGGGGTATTCTTGTAGGTAATGTAGCCATGTGGCCTCGTTAAGCGTCGAAGTAACGTAAGGTAAGGTAGATGTATCGTGAGTGGGGGCATTTGCGCGTGGGTCGGTGTTTGGCCGAGGAGGAGGGATGGGGATGGTGCTGGTGAGGGGGTCCAAAAAAGAAAAGCCAAGAGACGGGGTGCCTTTGCCTACAGATGGGCCAGGGCGAGCCGGTGGATGAGGGAGGCGACAACTCGCCCCGCCTGACACCTAGTCCTTGTGCTGGCTCTTGCCGTGGTCCGGTTTTCCGCATGTCGAGCACGTGTGGGGCCGACCCCAGGGACACAGTGTGGAGGGGCACTTGCCGTCATTGTATTTACGGCAAGGTTCGTTGGGGTTGGCGGGGACTTTCGAGGCGGGGCTGGACTTTGGAACCTTGGGCTGAGAGGCTTTCCGGTGGGCGTAGACGTGCTTGGATAGCAGGTCGCTGTCGCGGTGTCCCCACTGCAAGTAGTCTCCCGCCGCCATTTCGGCACGTCGGCGGTTAAAGAATACTGAGTGATACGCAAATACTGCAGCCCATTCGTATTCCGCCGTTAGCTCTAAGAGTTGTTCTGTGTACGCCCAGAACGTGTCTGTGGCTGACGCGTCGTCGACATGAAAAGCGAGGATCCGGAAATAAGTTTGGAGGGGGATGAGGACTGAGAAAGGCGATCTGTATTCTTTGGCCATGCGGTGGCTAATCTCGAACTGATTCGTGGCTCCATTGAAAGTGTATGCGGTTTCCTTGTCACGGTTCGTGGGGTCGAGCTTGTGGAGGTCTGCAGCCTTGAATTCGTGCGTTATGATCGCGGCAAGGACGGATGATTCCACGTCAGGATAGCGCGTGCGGAGGGAGAGAGGGGTAGCAAAGGACGCACCATTTGCTCCTGCGGCGGCGATTGGAGGGACGAATGCGTTGGCAGGTGCGGCGGGGGGGAACGACATGACTGGAGTCGGAATGGTGGGCTGGGAGTCGATTTTTGTGATGAGCTGTGTCATCAGCGAGTGGAGCTGAGCGTGGGAGCTCCGGATCTCTGCAACTTCTTCGGCAGAGAGGGCCGCAGATTCTGCAGTCGTGGGAGGGGGAGTCATGATGCGGGAGCTACTGATGAAACGACCGGCTGGTGCTCTAGGAGGTACAGAGGAATTTCTCATGCACTGGTTTAAGCTGGCAGGAAGTGGATTAGACCGTGATCTGTGGGCGAGATCGAAAACGACGCGTGACGTATTGTGGGTGCTAATCTAACGCGGCTGCGAGCGCAGTGTGAGACGATGAACAGGGATGAGGTATGTTACTTACCTGCGAGCGCAGTGTGAGACGATGACGCTGTCATTGTCGCGCTCGCAGATATATATAAGTGAAAGACAATGAAAGGGTGGCCTGATTGACAATGAAGGCCAGTGTGATGAGGTGAAGAGTCGAGGGGGTGTGGTTATCTGATCGACGCCCGAATTAACCCCGGGCAACCCTCCTTTCACTTTGCCCGATCCACATACCATGCTGGAACGGCAATGGCCGCAAGTTAAAATTGGAACAAGTTGGAAACTGTTATGACCATCAGTATAGAGGCAGACCAACCTGAAAGTTTGCTGAGTAAAGGTCCCCTTCCTTGTTTTGAATGTCATCAGCTGTATCCTCGCCACTCGAAGCTTTGTCCAACCAACATGTGAACACAAGTCACTTCAGCCGCATTGTTGAGGATGTTTCTCTTTTATTTCAGAATTCAGTTATCAGCGGCTCTATTAGCGCCACAATATTGTGACTATTTTAATATCCCTCCCCCGTGATTTGAACACAACCGCTAATGTACTACAACCATTCCGCTTGTCTTTTTCTATTTTAACACACCTCGATGACTGAAGTTCGAATCGTCTCTGACTTCGAACTTCAGAAATACATATCATATTATTATTTGTGACCCTATATTTCCTTCATGCTGCGACACGCATGATTAACACGGTCTGGGCAACGATTGGAATATGTTGAACGTGATGCTATGGACCGTTGCAATGCACGGCATGTCCGAGATCTAGGTTTCAATCATCATAAAAATATTGTCTATTATATAACAACAACAGAAAGAAAAATAGCTACAAGACAGGGAAAAAAGGCAGAGATAGTCACTATATAAACCAAATTGTCCAAAAGACGGCCCCGCCACGACCCAATCCCAGATCCCAGATCCCAAATTCCTAATCCCTATATCCGCCATTTCCATTCCCAACTGAGCTAGAAATCGAAGAAGAAGAAGAAAGAAAGAGCCAAATCACCGGCTCTCCCGACACACACCTCCGGAGACGAAGATGGATTCATTTGCAGGACCCGGTCCTTTGTCAAATTCGCATTAACTTTCGTGTCCGAATCCACCGCGCCCTCACAGTCGCTTTCCTCGTTCAGCCCGCTCTTGGGTGCGAGGAACACATGCGTCTGCGTCTGCGTCTACCACAGCACCTACATCGTTGCCGTGTGCGAGCTCGAATGCCGACGAGGACGGGGGCGTACACTTGCTTTCTCCTTCCGCTTCTGCGCCGCGTCCTCCGTCTCGGTGTGCGCCTCCTCTGCGCCCACGCTCCCGTTCACGTGCTTCTCCGTCTGCGGGTACACACTGTCGTTTGATTCCACCTGCGTGATCCAGAGTCGCGCTCTCCCACTCGACTTTCCTCTCGGTCCCCATTGAACCGTCCAAAACCCCGCGTTCCAGTTCCCGGTCCCAGTCCTCACCCTTATGCCTTTCCCCTCTTTCCTCCTGTCCCTTTTCCCAACATCGCCAATCATCACTACTCACCGCCTCCCCTCCTCCCTCCGCACCAAACCACGCCCCATCAAAATACCCCGTCGGCGCCGCACCCGCACCCAGATTCGCCCCAGAAGCGCCACCAACATGCTGCACATGCACAGGCGCGCCGACCGCGAGGTGCCCCAGAACACACCGGGGGATATCGTCGCGCCGGGTGAGAAACTTACAAATACCGAGGCTGAGGCCGAGCTCACGCTTGGCACGGAGGCGGAGGCGGAGGCAAAGGAGGGCGTGGTGGCTGTTGCGGGCGGGGAGAGCGGTGTGATCCCGAACGGCGCGTGCGTGTGACGCGGATGTGCGTGCAGCGCGTGCACGTGGTAGTGATGCAGCGGCGAGACGTGTATCGGGCTCGGCAGAGGCGGCGCGTAGGGGTGCATGCCCATGCCAAAGTTCAGATTTTGCGGAGTAAGTTGAACGGCGGCATTGAGGGCGTGACTTTGATGCTGGGGTTGGTGAGCGTGCATCTGTTTGATTTGCTCGATTTGTTGTTGGTGATGCGACAGTGGTGGTGCGAAGAGGGGTGGTGGAGGAGTGAGAATCGAGGATTCCGTGCGGGGAGTGTGGGTGCGTGAAAGACGTTACGTGCGACGGTGGAGGCAGTGCGATGGGCCCCGGGTGGCGTGTTGGAGATCTGTGTTTTTGGATATGTTTTTGTAGGTTGAGCTTGAGAAGATAGTGCTGGCGTTGTTGTGGTTGGCGGTCGTGGTTGTGGTTGTGGTGGAGCTCGAGGTTGCAGACACGGAGGACGCAGGTAGTGAAACCGACCGATCCTCCCTTGTCGCAGAAAGCCGTCGAGGATGTTTCAACGAGAGCGGGAGGTGCACGCTGTCATTCGAGCTTGCCGACGTCGAAGTGGATACCGAGCCCAAAGAAGACGAAGATATTATCGACGGGGGCTTTGTCGATGATGTTGATGTCGATCTGGACGCACTAGGCGCCGATGCAGAGTCATGAATGCTCTCCCCATCGTTTGTTAAGGGAGTCAACTCTTGTTTGATATACTGTCATCCTAAAAACACTCACGGCATATCCAGAAAAGCCTCTGTCTTCTCACAAGTGTTACTTTCACGTGTTATTGGAGAGGTCCATGCGTGAGAGGCTCCCTTCCAATAAGTTGATAGAAGTGAGAAAGTGCATTCTTTCCTTCCCCAAGTCCTTTGTTCAAGTTCGATCATTGACGCACCCATGCAGAATATCAACACAGACCTGAAACAACGCGGTTTGAGGATGTTATCTTTGGGTATGTCGTTTTGACTGGGAACGACGATTACTGAGGATTATTCAGATGACGGTGGTGTACGTGGCCTGTCTGAACTTCTCATTCTCAAAGAAATCATGCAGCGCCTTATGCACGTGGAGAACTTGAATTCTCTGCCTAAGCCTTGTGAGTATTTCGATATAATTGGGGGAGCCGGAACAGGAGGGTATGTAATGAAGCATTACTCCAAAGTTAACTGTTTGATAATGGTATATCAGAGTTATTGCATTGATGCTTGGTCGACTCCGTATGCCTGTTGATGTGGCTATTGAGAACTATATCTCATTCAGCCGGGAGGTTTTCTCCAATGTCAAGAAATTGAGCAAAGCCGAAAAGTTCAAGGCAACTGTCTTTGAGTCCAGTATGAGAGCAATCTTACAATCTGCTGGATTTCCACAAGATGTTTTAATGCAAGAGGATGAGTCTCTCTGCAAAAGGTACTGAGGTGTTTTCCATTTCTGTTACTCAACTAACACTGCTTCAAAAGTTTTGTGGTGGCTCTTTCTCCTGTTACTATGACACCTCGGATTTTTAGAACCTATCAAGTAATTGCTAATCGAGGCTTTGATTGTACTGTGGTTCAAGCTGCTCGTGCCACCACTGCAGCTCCTGATTTATTTAAGCCTGTAACCATCACTTCTGATGGAATATCTGAGATTTTTGTTGGTCCAGGTCTAGGCTATAGCAATCCCACCAAGCTTGTTTTAACAGAAGCTGTCATAGGTCTTGGTTTTTCTCAAGCAGTAGCATGCTTAGTCAGCATAGGAGCAGGACATCCTAGTTATGTTTCCTGGAAGCCCAGCAATGTTTTTAGCCACAAAACAACAGGATTTCTTCATCAAATGGCTATTAATTGTGAAAATTCAGCTGAAAGCTTTAAAAAGTATATGCAAATGCCTGGCCTGTTTTACAGATTAAATGTCAATCAAGGACCTCAAAAAATGGCTCTGGATGACTGGAATAAACAGGAAGAAATACAGAAACTTTCTATGGTCTATTTGCAAAAGGCTCAAGTTCAACAACAATTAAAAAGTCTTATAAACATTCTCCATGTTTGTCCTCAGATGACTACTCTTGAGGCTCTTGGTAAATACTCAACTTGATTGGATGTATTAAATGCTGACATTTAATAGAAGGTAGAAATATGTCTCAAAGTCTTTCTGATAAGCAAACACCTGGAGAAACACTTTTTTTTATTGGTTCTGCTCCAACTTCCCTGTTTATTGGCAGAGAAGACATTTTGTCAGACCTTGAAAAGTGTTTTGATCCTCAGAATTCTTCATTAAAAAAGCAAGTGCAGCAACACTATGTGCTGCATGGCATAGGTGGAGCTGGAAAGACACAAATTGCACTGGAATTTTGTTCTAAATTTGGAAGCAGATATGATACAAATACATTTTTAACAAGTTATTTTCTTATTCAATAAGCTAGATTTTCTTCTGTGTATATGATAAATGCTACTTCTAAACTATCAATTGAGCAGTTTTTGATTTTACTTGCTCAGAGTGCTAACTTGACTGATATTACACCTACTGCTGCTCTCACATGGCTCTGTTACCAGAAAGAAGAATGGTTGATGATATTTGATAATGTCAATGATCCTAATATTAATCTTCAAGAATACTTTCCAAACTGCAGTCATGGAAACATTCTGATCACAAGCAGAAATGAAGCATCAAAAATATATGCACCTAAAAATCATTATAAAATTGAAGGAATGACACTTGAAGATTCATTAGCAGTTTTTTACAAAACTGCTAGTAGAGAAAAAGATGAAGAAGAAGTTGCCAAGGAGCTTGTTCAAGAATTAGGCTACTTAGCATTTGCTATTGTTCATGCAGCAAGCTATCTCTTTTACAATCAGCATATGAAAGTAAAGCAATATCTTGAAAGCTATAAGAAAGACATGTCAAGATACCTGGCAGAAACCAGAAAGCAAAAGATAGACAAGTCTCAACTTTCTGTTTTTGCTACTTGGAACATGAGTTATCAGAAGCTGAATGAAAGAGCAAAGGCAATTCTTATGTTATGTGGTGTATTACATAACTCTAAGATACCTGTGTCAATCCTTAAAAGAGCTTGGAGAAACCTCCCAACTTGTGGAATAGATATACAAGAGCTACAAGACTTCCTTAGTAAATTTGTTACAAATAACAAAGAATGGAGTGATAAGTTACTTGGAGATGCAATTTCCATGCTCAGATCTTACTCATTAGTGGAAGCAAGAGGAAGTAATGTTATCTTGTTGGATATTCATCCACTTGTCCATGGCTGGGCTTTTAAATCACTTTCAAGAGAAGATCAAAGGAAAGCTACACAATGTGCACAACAATTATTTTATTGTTTAGGAGATGAATTGTTGGAATATAATGATGCAGCTCAATTAGTGCCACATGGTCAGGCATTGATGCATTGTTTGGGTTATAAATGTGACAATAACAAACTAGCAAAGAGAATAAGCAAGGTTTTTTTCATTGCACATTATTGGAGTGATGCCGAACAGGTTCAACAGCAGGTGCTTAACAATTGTAAAGAAACACTAGAAAACAATCATCCAGACACTATCGAAGCCATGTCAAACCTTGCTGCAATATTTAGGCAAGGTGGAAAACTGAAAGAAGCAGAGGACCTTGAGCAAAAAGTGCTCAAGATTAGGAATGAAGATTTTGGAAGCAGCCATCCAGACACTGTTCAAGCTATGTCTAATCTTGCTAAAACTTTCTGGAGAAGTGGAAAACTAGAGGAAGCAGAAATGCTTGAGCAAGAAGTACTCAAATTTAGAAACAAAATCTTTGGAATCAGGCATCCAGATACTATTGAAGCCATGTCAAACCTTGCTAAAACATTTAGGCACAGTGGAAAGCTAGTTGAGGCAGAGAAGCTTGAGAACAAAGTGCTCAAAGATAGGAGAGAAGCCTTTGGAAACAATCATCCAGATACTTTTGAAGCCATGTTAAACCTTGCTGCAACATATAGGCAAGGTAGAAAGCTAGTGGAGGCAGAGAAGCTTGAGCAAGAAGTTGTCAAGATGAGTAATGAAATCTTTGGAAGCAGTCATCCAGACACTATTCAAGCCATGTCTAACCTTTCTAAGACATTGTGGAATGCTGGAAAGCTGGAAGAAGCAGAAATGCTCCAACAGCAAGTGCTCAAAGTTAGAAAAGAAGCTTTTGGAAGCAGTCATCCAGATACTATTGAAGCTTTGTCAGACCTTGCAGCAACATTTAGACAAAGTAGAAGGTTGGAAGAAGGAGAGGTACTTAGGCACATTAACAAAGAAACTTTTGAAAGCAGTCATCCAGCTACCATTCAAGCAATGTTTGATGTTGCTACAATAATCAGGCAAGGTGGAAAGCTAGTGGAGGCAGAGAAGCTTGATCAAGAAGTGCTCAAAATTAGAAGAGAAGTTTATGGAACTAGTCATCCAGATACTATTCAAGCTTTGTCTAACCTTGCTGCAACATTATGGAAAGCTGGAAAGCTGGAAGAAGCAGAAAATCTCCAGCAAGAAGTGCTCAAAGTTAGGAGAGAAGCTTTTGGAAACAGTCATCCAGATACTATTGAGGCTATGTCAAACCTTGCTACAACATATAGGCAAGGTGGAAAGCTGCAAGAAGCAGAAAAGCTCAGTTTAAATATGCTTAAGGTTACAAGGAAAACTTTTGGAAACAGTCATCCATACACTCTTCAAGCCATATCTATTCTTGGTATAATATTCCGGGAAAGTGAAAAGCTTGTGAAAGCAGAGAAACTTGAGCTAGAAGTGCTTACAATTAGGAGAGAAGCCTTTGGAAGCAGTCATCCAGATACTATTGAAGCTATGTTTAATCTTGCTGCAACATTCTGGAAAGTTGGGAAGCTGAAAGATGCAGAAAAGCTTCAGCAAGAAGTGTTAAAAGTCAGGAGAGAAACCTTTGGAAATAGTCATCCAGACACTATTCAAGCTATGTCTAACCTTGCTGCAATATTTTGCAAAGCAGAAAAACTGGAAGAGGCAGAAAGGCTTGAGAAAGAAGTGCTTGAAATTAGAATGGAAACATTTGGAAGTAGTCACACAAACACTGTGGAATCCATGTCAAACCTTGCTGCAACATTTACACTAGGTGGAAAGCTGGAGAAAGCAGAAGAGCTCCAACAAAAAGTGCTTAAAATTAAGGAAAAAGCTTTTGGAAACAGCCATCCAGATACTATTAAAGCCATGTCAAACCTTGCTGCAACATTCTGGCAAAGTGGAAAGATAGAAGAGGCAGAGAAGTATGAGCAAAAACTGCTTGAAGCTAAAAAAAATGTCTTTGGAAGCAGCCATCCCTCTACTCTTCAAGCTATGTCTGATGTTGCTACAATATTTTGGCAAGGTGGAAACCTAGAAAAAGCAGAGGAGCTTGATCAAGAAGTGCTTGAGCTTTGCCAGAACACTTTTGGAAACACTCATACAGCCACTCTTAAAGCTATGTCTAATTTAGCTGCAACATTTAGAAAGGGTGGCAAGCTGAAAGAAGCAGAGAAGATTCAGCAAAAATTGCTCAAAGTTAGGAAAGAAGCCTTTGGTAAAACTCATCCAGACACTATTCAAGCCATGTCAAACCTTGCTATAATATTTTGGAAAAGTGAAAGGTTCAAGGAGGCAGAGGAGCTCAATCAAGAAGTAGTGAAAGTTACAACAGAAGCTTTTGGAAGTTACCATCCACACACTATACAAGCTATGTCTAACCTTGCTGCAACATTTTGGCAGAGTGGAAAGCTGGAGAAAGCAGAGAAGCTTGAGCAAGAAGTACTCAAGATTAGGAATGAAGCCTTTAAAAGCAGTCATCCAGACACTGTTCAAGCAATTTACAATAATTGGTCTTTATTCTAGATATTTTGAATTTAAGCAAAGAAATGTTATCTTAAAAATAAGGAATTTTGTCACAATTATTAGTCTTTTTCCAAATTCAAGGAACAATTGTTCCTTTAAGTTTGAAAATGATATTGAATAGTAGTCAGCTTTAGTTGACTGATTTAGAAAAGCACTAGCCTATCAAGGAGGTGCTCCTCCAGCATCTGTTACAATAAGATAGTCAATCACTAAGGAGAAAGGTGCTTACTTTCCTGCCCATTTTACATTAGTTCAAAAATCTGTCTCAATGTTTTGTAAAGACTTGCTTGTATAATGACAAACACTGCACAGTAAATTCCAAAATTAATATATATAAAGCTCTTACATATATACTGGCTTTAAAAATGAGCTATAGATCATGTGATTCTAATTGTGTAAAAAATCAAGCAAAATATTTGGTCATTGAAACAATTTTAAATCCTCTATTATAACTTGATAGATTAAATACCCCATGTGACATTATTTACATCTATTGAAAGTATTGAAATCAAGTTTATTTCACTCAGCCATCATATAAAGCCCACATCTTCTGCTCAGTGCTCTACAGTCATTTTTCTTCAAGAACAACACTTTCAACATATGTCAAATGACTTTGTCCAATGGTTCCATGGTATCTAATCTATCAATTTTGCTGGTTATATCAAGTTTTTTTGTGCTGAAATAAAAATAATAGAGGGTTAAAAAACTATTCCAATGACTGAATATGTTGTTTGATTTGTTATATGATTAGTTTTGATTTGAATTACATAATCCTTTTCCCATAAGGACTTTACAAAGAGAAAGTATCACATGTTTCTCTGATACAAGCAGTGCATCAGACTAGTGTCTCCCTTCTAAAAAATATCCAATATCAAGTGTCAGAAAATTCCTGATGCATAATCAGATCAGTGCGACATCTTCAAAACTAATGAGACCTAATAACTGATAAAAAAGATAGCTAACTCATCATTATGGATTATGAGGCCTAATTAATTCTAAAAATGTCATGCTGATCTAATCATAGCATCAGGGATTTTTCTGACAGATGGCATGGCTCAATTTTATTACATTTCACTCTGTAGAGCAGTATTTGACTGCAAAGCCTGCTACTTAAGGAGGGGGGGGAGCAGTTTTGAACAATTGTTTATTCAATTATTCTAATTGCAATATCATCTCCATTCTGTTTCAATCTTCTGTTGAGTTGTATGAATAGATAGATGAAGAATGTATGACCATGTTTGTTACAGAACAAGAAGGATCAATGTTGCATGTGTGAGTTATTAATTGGTTTCAGTCCTCCAACAAGTAGTCATGGTCATGGTAGAGCTCAAGGTTGCAGATGTGGAGAGTGCAGGTGGTAAAACTGACTGATCCTTCTTTGTTGCAAAAAGCTGTTGATGATTACAACTACACATGGGCAGAGATAATGCCAACAACAAGTATTGTTGAGATGGAGTTGTACTGGATGCAAGGATGTGAGAACGTGATGATACAGACTGATATAGTAATTGGGGAATGCAAGTGTACATAGCCATGGATTGGAACTTGGGAATACCTCAGTCTATTTTACATGGACTGAAGTGTGTCTTGAGTACTTGTGAAACCAAATACCATTACTTATGATACACAGTACTTGTGTTAATAACAGGTACATATAGTGGAATATAGTCTATTTTACATGGACTGAGTACTCATGTTAATAACAGGTTATTGGCCCTGGCCACTCAGTGTGTAAGACCACCAAAAATTTTACCAAAACTAACACCAAACAAATCACACCAAAAGCTAAGCCATGAGCAGCAACCCAAACCTTTTCCTACTCCAACCAGAGGAGAAATTTGATGGATCCAACTAGATCACGTTTAAAATAATTATTAGTGAGGCTGCATAAGAACATGGAGTGTATAAATACTTCACCAGAGACATCCAGGACCCTCGTATTAAGCAGGAGCAGGAGCTATTGCAGAGCCTAAAAGAGGAAAAATCCTCATTGAGCCTGACTTGTAAGGGCAACCACACAACTGGCAGAGAGAAATCAATTTATTAGAAGCAATGTAATACAACAGGAAAGTAACTAATCACCTGGCAAAGAGAAATCTGAAGAGAACAAGTCTAAGAATTCCTCTGTCATGGTGTAGCACATAAGCACAGGAGCAGAGGTGTGAGAACAACTATACAGCAGTACTTCTCAGAGGTCATGGGAGTGGTCCAGAGAACTTTGGCTACATAACCAGACTTATTGCCTGAAAAGAAAGTTGCCAGAAAAGGAAGAACTAAAAAGAGAAGTCCCCTAACACTCCCTCCTTAGGGCATGGCACCTCAACACGTGGAATAGAAGAGCTTGCAGATGGCCTGGTCTGCCAAGGAGAGGGGATATGTCAGGGGACAGGTCCTCGGACCGTTCACCCTAGCTTTGCTTAGTCTGTGTTGACGTTGGCACTCACATCTAGCCACCATCCGGGCCGCTCCGGCCCTATCCTGCTCCATCTCTGTCTTGGCATTGACACCTGGCAGGTCAGCTGGTCTTCAGACCCACTCTACTTGCCAGCAGGCCTTTATGCCATTGGCTGGCTTACTCATGCTGACTGTTGCTTACTCATTAGTGCTTAGTACATACCAGCCCTATTGGTCAATATACCGTAGTCATAGTATATCCGATGTAGTATATAAGTAGGACTGGTGGATGGAACATCCTCAGTCCTAGCAATAGCATTGCTTCTGGGTCTACACATTAGCATAACTGTGAGCTCCTCAGTGACGACTTTGCCTTCTGCTCTCGCCCTCCTGCTCCACCCCTTGTTGGTGGCCTACCTTCTTGCCTGCCAGTTGCTTGTCACTGTGCTCGCTTGACACTCGCCCCACTTGGTGGTTGGCTTGAGTGGTTGATGCGTCTGCCTGGCTTTCCACAATAGAGCATCCCCTTACAGGATATATGCCTTAGATGGCATGGGTGTAAGGGCGACCTCCAAAGGTTGTGGCTAAGTCACACAATTGGCAGAGGGAAATCCAAAGTTTATTAGAGACAGTACAATATGACAGGAAATATAACTAATCACCTGGCAGAGGAAAATCCAAAGAGAACAAGTCTAAGAATTCCTTTGCTGCAGTGCAGCACATCAGCATGGGTGGCAGAGGCATGGGAATGGCTGTACAGTATTTCCTGGAAGGCATGGGAGCATCCTGGAGATCTCCGAAAATCCCTGGAGAACTCTGGGGTTCCAAAAAAGGAAGTTCTGGAAATGAAAGTCCCTTGACATCACCCCTCCTCTAGGGTGCAGCGTCTCAACATACTGAGTAGAACAGTTTGCAAACAGTGCGGTCCATTGGGGAGATGGAGTAGAGGCCACAGCAGTGAAAGTCCCAGATGAGGGCAGGCATGTGAACATTTTTGGCAGGTTTCCAGGAGTTGTCCTCAATATCATAGCCCTTCCACTGTACTGTAGTTTATGCCAGAATAGATGGCTGTCCAGAATCTTCTTCACTTTGTACTCCGTTCTGTTGTTGGTGAGGATGGGAGGTGGTAGAGGAGGAGCTTGTCAGCCAGGGATGGGATTGTCCAGGGTGGGCAAGAGCTTGACCACGTTGAAGACTGGGTTTAGTCAATGCATTCCAATGAGCAGTCAGAGTTGGTATGCAAGAAGTCCAACCTGCCACTTGACCACATATGGTCTCAGTTGCCAGTGCAAGAGCTTCTGCAATGGTTGAGTAGTTGCAATGTTGGAGGCGTCTAGGTAAATGCAGTCTCCAGGCTTGTACTGGAGAGTCAGAGTCCATCCTTGATCATAGTACTAGGCTATGTTGTCTTTTGCCTTGGTCAGCGTAGCCTTTGCCTCTTCCTGTGCCTTCTGCATGTGGTCGACAAAGTCATTGATCAACTCATTCTCTGATCAGCGTGCGTGTGGTTCAAAGCCCATCCAGGGGTGCCGGTCAGTGTCAAGGAAGAATGGGGAAACTTGTATGGATGCGTAGACGTGGTTGTTGTACTGGAATTCTGCCTTGGGAAGGAGCTCGTCCCAGTTATTCTGTCATTTGTTGCAGAACAGCTGGAAATACTGCTTCAGTTCTTGGTTGATGTGCTTGGTCTGCCTGTCAGACTGCAGGTGGTAGGTGGTGGACATGTGGAGCTTAACATGCAGGAGATGGTAGAGCTCCCAGATGAAATCTGCTACAAACTGTGGGCCTTGATCAGAGACGTAGGCGTTGAAGAGGCCATGGAGTTTCCAGACGTTCTTCTAGTACAGGTTGGCAGCGCCCTGTCAGGGGACAGGTCCTTGAACTGTCCACTCTAGCCTTGCTTAGTCTGTGTTGATGTTGGCACCCACATCTAGCCACCATCTGGATTGCTCTGGCTCTATCCTGCTCCATCCCTGTCTTGGCATTGACACCTGGCAGGTCAGCTGGTCTTCAGACCCACTCTACTTGCCAGCAGGCCTTTATGCCATTGGCTGGCTTACTCATGCTGACTGTTGCTTACTCATTAGTACTTAGTACATACTGGCCCTATTAGTCAATACACCGTAGGTATAGTGTATCCAATGTAGTATATAAGTAAGACTGGTGGATGGAACATCCTCAGTCCTAGCAATAGCATTGCTTCTGGGTCTACACATTAGCATTACAGTGAGCTCCTCAGTGATGACTTTGCCTTCTGCTCTTGCCCTCCTGCTCCACTTCTTGTCGGTGGCCTGCCTTCTTGCCTGCCAGTTGCTTGTCATTGTGCTTGCTCAACACTCACCCCACTTGGTAGTAGGCTTGAGTAGTTGATGCATCTGCTTGGCTTTCTACGATAGAGCATCCCCTTACACACCCATCACGGAGCATGTTGTGTGCGTCAGAATGAAATGCGCCTGTTTACTATAGAGGTGTGGGCAGGGAGTGCAGCTGACCAGTCAGAGGGCATCGGTGGGGCTTTGTCTGGAGGCAGAGGTCGCAGGTGCTGGTGTATGTCCCAATGTAGCATGACATTTGCGGCCACCAATAGTTCTGGGAGACCAGTGATGCAAAATGTAGGGTTTGTTGAACTAATCAGAGGAACTCCAATTAGTGTAGACAACTAAACTTTACTTTTGCAAGTTTCATGGGGCTATGACACAGAAACTAACACTTGTAATGAAGTTGTAATCATTTTCGTAGTTTTAGTTTATTATTATAATGAACCAAAGTAGTTCACAATATAAATAGTCTCTAAAAAGATACCAAAAAGCGACCCTAGTAAAGTCAACTAAATGATAGGCCTAAGTAGTCACACTCCCTGGGGACCCCGAGCCACACAAATAGTTTATTCACTAGATTAACAAAGTTAAGCTTTAGTTTGAGCAAACTTAGTTCACACAAATGTAGGCTATAAGCTTTATTAAAGCTGGTCTGAAGTACTTTACTGATTAGTCTAAGTAGTCCACTCTCTGGGGACCCCGAGCTGCACAGGTTTTCCTTAGCTGGGTCCTCCTTTTCTTTGTCCTATTTATACCCCTTTCCCTGCGCATGGACCATGCATGATTGGCATGTCCACAGACCTCCTATTGGTCCAGGTGCTGGTTAAGATTGAGCCAGCCAGGGGTCAATTCAATAAAATTTACTGAATTGAAAGTTTTTGCTTTGGTAGCCAGTTTCAGGCTATTTCTGGCCTCCAGTTTCCACGTTTCCATCATCCAGGACCTGCTAAGGGTCCTCCTGTTGTATCCACATGGTTCCGGGGAGTCCGGAGGTACCCAAGGGGGCGAGATAGCACTATAATTGAGTGCTATAGGGCTCTAGGAAGGAAAGCCACAAAGGTTTGATGGTTTTGATGCGCTGATTGCAGATCGTGATCCAGGATCTTTGATTGATTCCATCAATCCTTAGTTTAGACTAATTTTGGTATTCAGATCTTGATCCAAGATTAGATAGTATTAATCTAATCTATTTTGATGGCCGCCAAGTGCTGTGCTATTTTCAGCTTTATCTTTGATTGTGGATTTCTCCCTGATTGAATCAGCTTCTTTTCACACAGCCACATCTCGCTTATCATTCCCATCAAGATCTTACTCCAGATTATTAATGATTGATTGATGGAAGCCTCGGCTATCACTAATCCATCACTACTCAAAGGTTTGTCTATAACTTGACGAATTATGCACCGTTTGACTTTGTTTGACCAGTTTCAGACTTGTCAGGAGGTGGGGAACACTACGGTATGTCCAGCCTACAGGTTTTGGCTGTCTAGTATGTCTGAATTGCGGTTTTCAGCCTTGTTTTTAGACATACTATATATATTTTTGTCTTATACCATATAATGCTACTGGTTTCAGTGTTCTACAACAGCGGGCCGCCGTATCACCAGCTCCAACGTCTTCTAGCAGCCAGGGTGTCCAGCAACGTGGGAGTTGTGGTGCTATTTGACAATGCGCCTCCAAAGCTCTGGGTTGTTCAGCACGTAAATGCGTTTTCGGAAGGTGAGGAGTCTGTCCTGCAGGCCTCACTTGTTGGTGCGTACGGATTTCACACAGGAGGAGCATACAGAGCATAGCGCCAGTGCAGCCTTTGTGACTGAGTCCTCCTGCACTCCTTTCTGGTTGCTTCAGCGGATGTCCCAGAGTATGTTGACCTCGTCTTTCTGAACTACTACTCCTTCAAGCACGTGGATGGCAAACAGCTCCGGGCACAGGAGGGTGATGTTGTTGTTGTCCCCTGCGCTGGAACTGTGGTTGGCATGCCAGGAGAGGGCGTTGGGCTTGTGGTGCAGTGTAAAATTGAAGTTGGCAAGGTACAAGAACCACTGAGCCTTTTAATGATTGAGTTTTTTGGCCGTCCAAAAGTACTCCAGGTTCTTGTGGTCCATCCAGACTTCAAATTTGTGCCGGGCCCCCTCCAGTAAATGCCACCACTCCTCCAACAATTGGATGATTGCAAGCATCTCCTTGTCATGGATCTTGTAGTTCCGCTCCATGGCATTGAGGCTCTTGGAGTAGAAGGCAATGGAGTGCCACTTACTGTCCTCCGAGGACTCCTGGGAGAGAACTGCACTGGTAGCAAAGTCGGAACTGTCTGCCTTGACTTGGAAAGGCCGGTCATTGTCAGAAAAGGGCAGAATAAGCTTGGAGGTGATGGCAAACTTCAAGGCGTCAAAGGCCTGCTATTCTGCATTGCCCCAAGCCCATGCAATGTTCTTCCCAGTGAGGTCAAAGAGGGGCCAAGCGAAGTCCTGGATGAACCGCCGGTAGAAGTTGGTGAACCCCAGAAAAGCCTGTACTTTCTTCTTGTTCTGGAGTTCTGGCCACTGTGTAGCACTAGCCACCTTCACCAAGTCCATCTCCGCTGTGCCATGGGAGATGATGAGTCCGAGGTACTTGATGCGGGTCCGCTCAAACTCACACTTCTCTGGCTTGAGGTAGAGCTGGTGTTGATAGAGACAGTCCAGGACAACTCATGTGATCTGGCAATGTTCCTCCAATGTCTTAGTATAGATGAGGATGTTGTCTAGATACATGCATACCATGCCATTGGCTATGAAGTTCTGGAAAATGTTGTTCATCATGGTCTGGAAGGTGGTAGGGCTGTTGATGAGTCCAAAGAACATCACCAGGAGTTCAAACAGCCCATGGTTGGTCCAGAACGCTACCTTTTACTCATCTCCCTCCTGGATGTGCACGTTGTTGTAGCCCTAGCAAACATCCAACTTAGTGAAGTAGCGTGCACCCCGGAGGTTGTTGATCAGTTCTGAGATGAGGGGAAGTGGATAGCAGTTCTTGACAGTCATCGCATTGAGTACGCAATAGTACTGGACCAACTGGAGGGAGCCATCCTTCTTCTTGATGAAAAACACCGGAGAGGCCATCAGGGACTTTGAGGAGCAGATTTGTTTGGACTGCAGATTCTCCCAGAGGAACGCATTGAGTTCATCCTACTCCTTGAGCGTGAGCAGATAAACCTTGCAGTTGGCCGGCTTTGAATCTGGCAGGATCTTGATAGCATGGTTCCACTGCTTGCGTTCCAGGAGGAAGTTAAACAAGGCCTTGGAGAAGATGTCCTCAAAGTTGTGCAGGTGGTCGGGAACCGCATCCTGGAAGGCCCATAGAGGGGCATTCACTACAAAGACCTGGGCCAGCTGCTGGAAAGTGGTCTGGCTGGCCTGGATCTCTTCTGCGACTGGCAGAGGTCACAGCGTAGTGGCGTAGATGCCGTCTCCTACTTCAATGGCTTTGTCCAAAAGCTCTGGGTCTGGTGCAAGTAGGAACTCCCCCTCACGTCCTTCTTCCAGGCCAGGGTCCATTATCCTTGTAGAGGGCCTTTCTATGAGGAAATGCCAGAGGCAGGGGGTCTAGCAGGTCAAGATCCACAAACAGGAGGTATTCCACTCAACATGCCTGGATAGCTGCACATTCCCACATTGTGGTGCGCTGCTCCTTCTTCACTTCATCTGCGCAGATAGTGCAATGTTGGAGGCATTGACTCATGCTGATTTCTCCTGAGGCCCAGTCAATCTCCAGATTATGCTTCCAGAGCCGGGAAAATCCCAGGATCATCTCCTGTTTGCCAATGCTTGTAGCTGCAAAGGTAGTGCGCTCTGCATGGGATTTGTAGCGCAGGACAAGGTCCACCACGGACTTGATGGACCCCGCTTTGTTATGAGTGCTGTCAATGTTGTACACCAGGATGGGGAAGAGGAGAGGCCAAGTCATGAGCTGGTGCTGCTCCACATAGTTAGCGTCCACAAAGAGTCCAGTTGCTCCAGAGTCCAGGAGGGTAACTACGCTCCAGGTTTGCTGCATGTTGGTGGTTTCAATCTCCATGTTCATCCAGAGCAAGTTTGGCAATGGAGTGGACGCTATGACATAATGGCGGAGGAGGTGGCATTCCCAGGCAGGGGTGCATGCTCAGGAGGAAGGGGGGTTGAGGAGGGCTTAGGAGAGCCATTGGGTACGTCAGGGGTAGTGCTTATGGTTGGGGGGACTGAGTTGTCAACAGAAGTTGTATTGATTTCTTCTACTGACAGACATGCAAACATGTTAGCACTAGGCAACAGGGGCATACTTTTCACCCGTTGTGTCCCTAAAAACCCTCCTATGACTCCTTCAACTCTTCTGCAACAAGAAGGGCTTCATGCGTGCTCTCTGGGGTAGGGGCGTCTAAAGAAGGGATTTCAGCCATGTCATGGACCACCAGGAGTTGCAGGAGCAGCTCCTCCTGCTCCTCTGGGGACAGATATTGGACCTTGAGGCCTTGGGAGCAGTGGCAGGCAAAGTGGCCCTGTACGCCGCAGCATTGGCATAAGAGCAGAAGAGGCACGCGTTGCCAGGAAGTGTCCACGTCCATTGGAGCACCCAGGGGTAGCACCAGGGGTACCAAAGGTGCTGCTGACAGCGCTGCCAGGGGCAGGGCAGTTGGTCAACGGGGGAGTGGAACAGGGAAGCGCAAGAAGGAGGTGGGAGTTGCAGCTTTTGTGGAGGTCCCGCTTGAGCTCCATGAGCTGCTACTGCTCCTAAGCCACCTGGTACCATGATAGAACCTGATTGTCTGCTGGGTGTTTTTCCAGAAGATTGTCAATGTGCTCCATCAAGACCAGATGGAACCCTTTCCAAAAAGTAAGGCACAGCTGCAGGCTGTTGGGGTACTCAGCCTGCTCTACCAGCGCACAAAATGAGTCAATGTACTCATTCAGGAATTGCTTCCCTTGGCCTTACTGATCCCTGTCTTGCAGGACCAGCATGGTAGTTTTGGCTGGGTTCCGGAGGAAGAACTTGTCCCGGAACTCCTGTTCAAACTTGGCCCAGTCTGCAAAGCTTCCAATGCCACCGAGGTGTCAGTAAACCTTCATTGCGTAGGTGGCTAGCCATCCCAACTTCATATAGGACAGGACCCATGCAATCTTCAGCTTGTCAGAAACAAAGTCCTCGCTGCAGAGTTGGATATAGGTGACACAGGATTTGAAGAAACATTTCCCAAATGCGCAGTCACCATTGTACGTGTCAGAGATTGCCAGGCATGGGATATTGGAGCGCTCCCACATTGGGAGAGGGGATCACGTGGTGCAAAGGCATTGCACTGGCGGAGTAGGCAACAAGGGGTCAGGTGCTGCTGGAGCAAGGCATTCGAGAAGCGTGCAGAGGGAGTTGGAAATGGTTTTGGTAGTTTGGCAAAGGTGGGCAAGTTTGGCAGTGTGTTGGGTAAGGGAGGCTTGAGTGAGTTGCACCTGCATTTCTCGATGGAGCAGACGGGTCTAGGCTTCCTCGCCGGAGGCCGTAGTGTCTGAGAGAGCTTCTGAAGCGGCCAGCTGAGACATAGATAATTGTCAGTGCTTAAGCCCAGTGGAGAAGCAACAGATAGGAGCCAGACAAAGTTTGGTGGCTATAGGGGGCTTCCAGACTAGGATTAGGAGAGTTGTTCTGCTGTAAGGGCAACTTCTGGAGGTTGTCAGGTTCCACTGACTGTGGTCTACTGAGCAAGGCCCTTATAGAAAAACATAATAGCTCCGGTGTACAATTTCAGGACCTATGAGGGCTCTGGGAGTAAAACGCTGTGCTCTGGAATGGGCACAGGCATTTAAGGGATCTCTGGGGCAAACCACAAGACGTGAGGCAAGTGCATGGGGGATTCCAGTCAATATTTAATATGTAAATAAAGTAAAAAAAACATACCTGGAGTTCATAAGTCAAGGATGACTCAAACCCCAGGAGAGTAAGAAGACTATATACTCCTTTTTAAATCATACTGATACACAGTAAGACATTGCTTTATGATGAAAGTCTTATACTTAGTAAGTTTGTTTTAAAAATACATACTGAATGATGCTGCACTGACTTATTGATGAGGTCAGTTGGCGCACTCCTAGACATATTCCTTGACAGTAGCGGGTGCAGGAAGACAGAGCTCTCAGCCAGAGACAACTTCCCAGAGGGATTTAGACTGCAATGCAGCTTTCATGTTGCCCAACCACATGTGGTAATTTGTTCCATTGAATTTTGCAAACTGTAAGGTTTCCAAAGACAAATAGCTGATGTTGGGGCTCATAACCTGTTACAGCCAAGAGGTACACACTGGGGAAATCCAAGGTACGAGGTTGGGGGGGAGTACCAAGGGTCTTAAACATGAAAGATTTTTGGCCAGAATTTATGCTTGCAGAGCTTGTCCTGGGTTGTCAGACACATTAATTCACATTGATTATGAGTATTTAATGTGTACAGAGCATTGAATAGCAATGAAATAAGCATTGGAGTTGAATTGAAGTCCAAATTTGATAATAACAGTGACATTATGATGTTATATAATGAGCAATTTTCATACCTAAACCCTGTATTTGCCCTGTATACTTCAAAGGTAGCTGAAGCGTGCTTCTTTCAGAGCCCATGGTTGGACTTACTGTAGCGCTACCAAATACTATTATTGACACAACAGCCATTGGACTACACATGCCCTTAGCAAGCCACGACAATACTCTGAATGTCAAAAAAATGCTGGATTACGAGTAGCTAATCGTTTAAAAAGACGATGGTAGTTTGTCAGTAGTTGGTCTTACTCTTTATATCAATTTAAAATCACAAATTCTAAGTATGGTAAGTTTACAATCACAAATTCCCAAATATAGTAATTTTGAAATCACAAAATTACCAAATATAGTAAGGAGTGGGGGGGTTCCAAGCAGCCTTAACCCCAAAATATAACCTTGTGCCCCTGTATTTTTTTTTTGCATACCTCTTGGTCGCAGCATATTGGCAAAATAAGTTATATTGTATGGAACAAGATGTTTTTGTGTAAACTAAGTTTGAGAATAAAGATACATCAGTATAATGCTACTAATAGTAAGGTAACTCACACCTAAGTTCGAGAATAAAGATATGTCTCAAACTTGGTGGGTATTTTAGTCTTATAAGTAATTTTAAAGTATGACGGATTTATGAAATCATAGTGACTTCATCATGAAGAAATAATAAGCAAATAACAGAAACATACTGTGCAGTGTTTTATGACAATATACAAATGATGTCATTTGAGGACAGTTGGTGGATTTTCCACAATAAAAGGTTGTCTTGCTCATGCTTACTCCAAGTGTTACATTTTTTATTGATAGCATAGACCGGCATGAAAATTTGGTCATATGTAAATCCAAGACAACGTAAAAATGATCAGACGTACAGGCAGGAAAACAAGCTCAGCCTGGGACAAAGAAAACAAGCACGGGACAAGAAACGATTGCGCAACAACTACAAGACATGCATACAAAAATAAAATAATTATCTAAACCCCCAACGGCACCGCAATGCAGTCCAGGGGATTGTTGGGGAAAGCAGAATGGGAATTGGCAGCCATGGCAGAAAGACAATGCAAAGCATTGCTCTTCAGGGCCAGGTTACACTCCTGCAGGTATCGGGACAGGCTGCCTAGCTAATCAGTCAGCAGGGACTGGTCGTGACGAATAAGGGTGAGGCGGTGGAAGCTGGACAAAAGCTCTGCACAAGCTGAATCAAAGTGCTTGCGGGCGTGTGTAGTCAAGGCAGAAAAATAAGCCCAATTGCGGAACAGGTCAAGGGGATACAGAAGGTCTGCGGGAAGCCACTGAGGGAGAAGGAAGGCAGATTTGGAGGATGGAGGCACCTGGGAAAGAGTAAGATTCAACTGGAGACATGTGGGACCACAGCGGGAATATACCAACAAAGGCCAGGGAACTCGAGAGCAGTCCCCAAGACTAAGTAGTAGGGGAACAGCAGGTGAGATGAGAGCAGATGCCACTGCAGGTGGGGCAGGCAATGCCAGAACTGGGCAACAACATGTGGGCCAAGACAATGGGGGCCGAGGGAGGGAGGAGTTGCTGTTGCTGTGCAAACGCTACCAAGCCATCAGCCAACAACCAAAAGACTATGGGAGGCTGTGTACAATGTGCAGCAAAACAGCACGGGTCTTGATGCTGTGCCCACTGCTCCATCATCAGGTCACAAGCAAGCTGGACACAGGCCATGGTATACCCTCCACGCGACGATCTTTCTATGGTTCAAGAAGGACTACAAGGCTTTCCACAACTACTTGGTTATTTGACAAGGAAAGGGATGCAGCAAGCACAAGGTCCAGGAACCGATTGGCCAGCAACACAAAGTTACAGGCATTGGAGGCCTTGAAAGCATACAGTGGTGGACAAAGGTGGGTTGAACATGGAATACGCCCATCAACCAATGTGCACAACTATAAAAAGGGGCAGGAACTGCTCAGGGTCAAGCAGGCGTGAACAGAACCCACATTAGGGCACAGGTAGGGACTGGGGACAGTCCTGATTTCAGTTTGGGGGAGAATGATAGAGGCTTAGTACTGCTGAAGGCAGAATAGCTCCAAAACAGCAAAACGGGAACTCCAGTACAAAGGGGCGGTAGAGGCGGCGGGTCAAACCTCACAGTGCAGCCAACTCAGAGAGGAGACATGTGAAGCTCCAGGCCGACAGATCAAAGAAGAAGTAACCATGTTGAGTAAACAGCAAGAACAGTGACGCCTGCAGCGGCAGCGGGGAAGTGCCCGCATCCAAATAAAGAGTAATGGAATGAAGGCCCCACAGGCAGAATGGGAAGCGGAAGACGGAACGGAGGAAGGTAATGTTTGAGGTAAGGGGCTACCACCTGCCTCCCTAAAAGTACTATAAAAACTGTACCATAACTTGGAATAAAAACAACTTTTCCCCTTAGAAATCACGTAAAGAGTACAGAGTACAGATCTAACGGGGGTCCAGCGACTTTTTGACAGCGTCCAGCAACTTTCCAACAGCGTATATGGAGCTTGAACCATGCCAGGACAGCAGAAATAAAGTATATTCTGTGCAAGTTTGTTGAGGTCAAAGGTGAATCACACACCTTCGGAGTCGAATCCAGTCAGGGTGAAGAACGGCCTCCCAGCTCGATCCTTCCAGCGCAAATACCCTTCTGGGGTTGGCATGACCGCCAGATTCATATGACATGATGAAAGGTCAAGGGGGGGAGTGATGTGCTCATACTCTGGTGTGCAAACCAGAGCCATCATCCTATCTTGCAGGGTGGAATAAAAGTTGATGCTGATGCACTGAAACTCCCACATCAGAAAGTAGGCTTTGGTGTGCGTAGCCACTAATTTGAACTTGTTTTGCAAAAGCTCATAGAGCTTCTGCAACTGTTGGAGGTTCATAGGAAACACCTGCGGCACCACTCATCCGATCTCAATTGAGGTATGATAATACCTCTCTCCATGCTCCTCCTTATGCGTTTTTGCGGCAATAGCCTCATCGCTCACAAAGACAGTGTTTGTCAACTGCAAATAATAAAAGTGGCAGTCTAGCGCACTGCCAAAGAACCAGTTGGATCTTTCGACGGCCATGCTGTCAACAAATACTCCCAGGCCATCTGGGATTCTCCCCATGGCCTGCTCCAGCTGGTCTTTGTTTGCTTTTGATTGCTACGCCTCCTCATGCTTAGCGCAGGCTTCAATCTTCTTGTTCTTAGCTAACTGCTGTTGGCGGTTAGCCAGGGTCTCTCCTTCTGACAGTGTGTCTGCCGAGCACTCCACTGCATAGTTGCTGTCATCGCTCAGGTCTTCCAGCCTGAGTGTCGCCATGGTGAGCAATCATCCCTCTACCTCATCATCATTCCTTGTGTCCCGCTTAGGAGCTGCAAACAAATATAGCTTCAGTGGTGCCTCAAACTGCACTACTGGTAAAAACTGCATATGGGAGCCATCTGCTCCCTGGGGTACTCCTGCTGCAAAATCCACCGTTGACAGCACCAAATTGTTCTGCTGCTTTGTGGGCCCTGAAGTCAGGGCAGGCGCATGTGCTGACAAGGGCAATTCTCATAAGCTGGCATCAACCTCCACGAGCTTGTTGTACAGCTTGGATGTGGTCGGAGTGAGTTCTCCAGCCTCTCTAGTATAGTTGAGGTGCCATCTACACCTCTGGTGCTGCCATACCAGTCTGCCCTTCCTCCAAGGCTACACTGTGTGCTCTGAGGTGTTTTGCCTCAGCCCGCTTCTCAGGGGATGCTGGCTGCTTCTTCAGGGCATTGGCAAATGTCTTAATAGTATTGTTGTTACTCTGTTGTAGCATAATGATCTCATCAAGCAGTCCAGTGATAACAACCTGGGCCATGGGGTCTTTTAAAAATACAGATTCCAGCGGCACTCTCTGGCCGGTGGACACCAATTGTCGCCATACAACATGCTCTGTCTGAGGGTCCAGGACCTCCAGAGGTGTTCCCACCTCCTTTCCTTTTCCCTTCTTGCTATATGTTGCATGCCATGGAGATGACACGCGCTTCAGAGAGGAAGACTGCCAACAAGGGGGTGTTCCAGGTCAAGGTTGACCTTGCACCAAACCTTGTGACGTGGGCTTATCTTGCCTATGCCTTATAAACTCATGTGGCGCTTCTCCACGTGCCGGGTGACTTCTTGGAGGCAATTGCCTCCGCTCTCTTCTATAAGCCTCTTTGGGAGGCGGTGTCCTGTCTCTCTGTCATCAAGGTGGGGCTACCTTGACTTGTTCTTGCTTTGACAACTCCTTGTCAACATCCATTGGAGCTATCTGTGGCGCAGTTAGTGTGTTCTCTTCCAATGGGATGGTACTTGCACTATGGGTCTGTGCTAGCAGAAACTGCATCGGCATGCCCCACATCACTTGCTGCTGACCCATCTGCTGTCCAGGACCAGCTGGTCCTGGAAAGTACAGAACTGGCATGAATTGAGGGTAAAATTGTTGTTGTCCATATTGGGTGGGAGGCTGCCCAAACTGGGACATCATCAGGAACAACGCCACACTTGGCGTTGTCATTGATGGCTGTTGTTATTGTTGCTGCGGGGGTGGCTCCCCCCCTCCTCCAGAACCCTGTGGGTTCTGAGGATGCTGCTGAGGCATTGTACCTTGAGACAAGTACAACATTTTAC
>QLOM01006961.1:0-20086 GCA_003313785.1 Termitomyces sp. MG148
TAAATAGAGGAAGAATGAAGGAATAAGGAGTGAAAGAAGGGAGAAATGAGGAGTCCCCTGACAGAAATACCTGTGCAGCTCGGGGTCCCCAGGGAGTGGACTACTTAGGCTAATCAGTAAAGTACTTCAGACCAGCTTTAATAAAGCTTATAGCCTACATTTGTGTGAACTAAGTTTGCTCAAACTAAAGCTTAACTTTGTTAATCTAGTGAATAAACCATTTGTGTGGCTCGGGGTCCCCAGGGAGTGTGACTACTTAGGCCTATCATTTAATTGACTTTACTAGGGTCGCTTTTTGGTATCTTTTTAGAGACCATTTATATTGTGAACTACTTTGGTTTATTATAATAATAAACTAAAACTACAAAAACCATTACAACTTCATTACAAGTGTTAGTTTCTGTGTTATAGCCCCACAAAACTCGCAAAAGTAAAGTTTAGTTGTCTACACTAATTGGAGTCCCTCTGATTAGTTCAACAAACCCTACATTTCACATCACTGATCTACATACACTTATGCCATAATGCGTCCACCCCAGGCTCTTAGCCATCACCCCAACACACTTACAGAAACGACTCGAGAATCTTCTGGACAGCATTCCCCCGACCAATTCCAACTCTGCATCAATTTCTTACAGGCAACCTTGTCAACCATTAGTCATGACATACACAAATCTGGCAACGCAACAGGACTGCCATGACCGTGATGGTTGCCTCCCTACATTCCAGTACAGTAGTCCATACACAAGACCAGTTCTACTTGTATACACATCCATGAACCCAGAAGTATTGCCAAAATGCCAGCAAACATTGGAAGAATGACACTGAGGACCACCACTCAAGGGGCCAGGAGAGCAAGGAATGGAACAACAACATGCAACTTCACTACAGAGCAGGAGACATGGGTGAAGAACATGGGAGTGACTGACATAAACAACACAAGGAAGTGGCTGAAATCCAATGGGTTTCTGGACAACATCAGCAACTTGGTGGACACAGACATGCTGAAAGACATACTGTTGCAACTGTCAAGACGTACAGACACCCCAATGGACTTGAAGGATGGAATGAGAGTGGTAATGTTTGCCTTGGAGGCCTCCAAGAAGGGAGGAATAGACAGGACAGTGGTGGAAGCAATGGGAAGAACAATAGAAGAATGCAAGGAGGTGTTGGGGAATTTAGCAGAGACAATAATGAAGTTGCTGGAAGGCATGGCAGATCAGACAAAGGAGACATTGGGACAAATAGAGGGAGGAAAGGGGATGGGGGGAAGGACAGGGCAACCAAGGAGTGCGGAAAGAGGAGAAGGGGACAAGAGCTGGATGGGAGGATCTTATGTGGAAGTTATTCAAAGGACCGAGAGGGAGGACAATCAACCACAGGAACAGGAACAGAGCTCAGCAGGTGATCATTGATAGCATGCAGGAAGGGGTCAGATGGAGGGGTCTTACCAAGAAGGAACTCATCGAAAAGGCGAAAATAGCAAAGGATCTGATGAGCATCCAAGGCATTGACAGCCCGAAGGTAGAGTTCATCACGGCACCTAAGCTAACAAATGGAGGAGTCCTATATGAGCTCAGCACAGTGGAAGCTGTGAAATGGTTTGCACAAGGGGAAGTATGAGCAGCCTTCTTGGAGAAATTCAGTGCAGGAGCAACTATCAAGGACAGGACTTACTCTGTGATTGTCGAGTTCGTTTCGGTTGCCCTAGGAGATCAAGTAACCGAAAAGCTGAGGGCAATCGAGCGAGGCAATGGCTTGCGTCCCGGGAAACTGGCGACCGCAAAATGGGCAAGGCCCCCCCGAGCCAGACACAAAAACCAAAAGGTAGCGCATCTAATATTAGCGTGCTCCACAGTGGGAGACAGATATTATGGACAACCACACTTGGCACATCGGAAGTTATTGGTGGCAGCGACATCTTCATTTTCTTCGGTCTACCTGGTCAATGCGTCCATAGCTAGCTATCGATTGTAGATAGATATCATACTGGTGAAAAGTAAAAAAAAAAAAAAAAAAAAAAAAAAAAAAAAAAAAAAAAAAAAAAAAAAAAAAAAAAAAAAAAAAAAAAGGGAAAGGTATACGAAAACGACGAAAACGACTAATCGAGGTTTGAGGATTTTACCCCTGTAATCATCAAGGCCTAGGGCCGATAGATAGATCTACGTCAGTCTTGTAGCCAGTGTTGTCATCCATTGACCGACCCTCAGACCCTCCAATAGACGCCATGCTGTCAAATCGTCATAAGTGGGATCACGTCCAAAAACATATTCTATCAGTCGGTCGATGATTTGGGGACGAGAAAATGTTGAACCAACACCGATTACAATCGCTTCGTATATATGCGAGTCACGAGTTGAATTTGCACTGTCAGGATCCACCTCTTCAAATATACGAAGATATTCGTCACGGAACTTCTGAAGAACCTCGGGCGAATCTTCTTGTATCTCTTCACGTGCGGGTATGTGACCCAACTGAGCAGCCGCCCCATCGACGTCCTTCGAGAGAGCGGCACCTTCCTCCACGCAACTGTCAATACAGTTATCTTTACTATATCCTGATGCCCCGTGGTCTGAAAGATGATTGCTCTCCTCTTGCAGACGCCTCTCTTCATCGTCCTCGCCGTCTGGGGCCTTGTTCTCTGCAGGAAAGGCATACATCAGAGGATCCCAATCTCGAGTGATCCATGAAGGATATCTAGCATATCCGCCCTGTCGTGGGCGAGTACATGTATTATCCCAGTCAATCAAACCTGTGACATGGCCCTCATTATCGACGAATATATTCTGGTAACCAAAGTCGGGCATAGATAACACGAATGGAGGGCCGTCGAGACTTTGATCGGGCAGTCCACCAGCGAAAAGGCGCAACAGTGCCAAGCAGCCCTGATACGTCTCGTCATCTGTCTCTCCGACCATTCTGGAAATCCCGTCAAAGAGGTATGCATGCGATGTGTAATATGGACCCGCTGAGGTGGTTTCCGTAGGAAGCAGAGGACCAACAATGTGCGTATCGGTCGTCGGGTCATATTCGAGACATCCGATAGATGGGAATTCGAACTGCCGAAGCTGGGTCATGCAGGAAATGAGGGATCGGAAGACGTTCTTGCGCCGTTCTTGTGTGAACCACGTGGGATCGAACCACAACTTACAGAGTTGGGTACCCTCAACGCGATCAAAAAAAATATACGGACGGCCAATGACATTGTTGATATCGACGGAGAAGTCGTGAATGACGGGTATAGGGATGGTCGTTCGACTCTGAATAAGTTTCATGGTAACGATGTCCGACCGCATCCGTCTTTCCAACCAAGGGCTCCACTCGGTTTGGGGAGTACGAAATACCCAGTGAACATCGTCTTCGAAATCGACGAACCAAACTATGTTGTAGGCACCTGATTTCGGAACGGGATTGACAGTGCACGCCACGTTAGTCGACGACGTGCGATTGCGTATAGCCGTAGCTAAAGACGCAATGGACGTAAGATCCATGCGATCAACAAAGGACGGAGTCTCAGAGACATCTGACACAGTGGAGAGGTGGTCGTGTGCTTGTTGAATGTCAGACATATGAAGGGCGCAGAGAAGGAACTGTAGTGGACCAACATCGATGAACTACCCCAACAAACAATTGCAAGGACCCACTAACAAAATCATGTGGGTCACTGTCGGCACTGGAATTTTTTTCTCTTGGAAAGATGGAAAAAGAAACATGTTATCGTGACATGTTTCTTTTTCTTTTTTTTTTTTTTTTTGGAGTAGCGTTTGGTGTAGTACTCGAGCCGTCGCCCTTGGCGCTTCTCGAGAACCTGTCGAAGAAAACGCCGACTGACTTCACCAATGTCATCAAGTCGTCATATCGTATCTATTTCTCCATTATTTCAAAAACCATTGTATTACTATGATGAAATTTGTGCGTCATTTCTTACAAAATCTCAGATCCAATAGGTATTTGTACCACATGTACACTGAAGTTCAAGTCACTTTCGGCTTGTTAACTTCAGGTACGATTACTTTATTTAACTCTGTCTTTCAATATAATTAATAAAAACTACTTTCGGCTTGTTAACTTCAGGCATAAATTGTATTGAACCTCTCAATAAACTATTTTTTGCGCTATGCTGCGACAGGTTATGGGCCCCAATGTTAGCGAGTTAACTTCGGAAACCTTGCAGTTTGCGAAATTTAATGGGACAAATTACAATGTATGGTCCGACAATATGAAGGCGGCCTTACAAGCAAAGTCACTATGGGGAGTTGTGTCTGGGTGTGAACACTGCCCCCCTAAACCTCCATCCGAATATCAAGGACTCATGAAGTCTACGTGTCCCGCCGAGGACCAACCTTCCGTGTCTGTTAGAAAGGATGGACAGGAACTTATCAATGTTCTTCAATCCAAGGAATATATTGCCTGGGATCAAGCTAATGACAAGTTCGAGCGTTGGCTGAATAAGGACGATGCCGCTATGGGCTTAATTCGCAATGCTATCAAATACACCCAGCGCGAATCAATTGTTTCCATCACTTCTTCCTATCAAATGTGGGAACATCTACGCCAAAATTACGTTGACCAACAGAGCGGTGTCAATGTACATTATTATTACCAGCAGCTGTACACCAAGAAATGGGCAGGCAATACTTTGATGTCCAACCATATCGGATTCTACCTTAATATCCGGCATCGCTTCCTTGAAGCCAACCATTGCGTTGACAATTATACAATAATCAATGCTATTCTTTTGTCCCTGCTTAAAACTCCGACCTGGGAAGTCATTAAACAAAATCTACTATATTGAGGCAGCTCCCTTACCCTCGATACCGTCACGGCTGAATTAATGTTGGTCTCCAAACATGTTAGCCATGAAGAAAATTCCAGCAATAAAACTTTATCATTTGTTGCGAAATTGAATAGTCATTCCAGTGGGAGCAAACCCGAGACCAAATCTTACAAAAATAAGCCGAGGACCAAACATGAACCCAAGCCGGATGATACTTGCCATAACTGTGGCAAAAAAGGACACTGGAGCCCAAAATGTCCAAAGCCTAGACAACAAAAAATCGCTGGAAGTGCTAACGTAGTGATAACAAATTCAACCAGCGCCAGTCAAGAAGTCGGAAAAGTACTTATGGCCTCAAATGAAGGGATGCCATCTGGTTCACTTCTTGATAGTGCTGCCACCTGCCACATGATAGCCGATCAGTTATATTTTGATGACTATACTCAAGTAACCAATCAGCATATTTCAGTGGGCAGCTTGAACGTACTAAAAGTTGCTGGAGTTGGCTCAATCTGTTTTGAAACAAACGTAGCTGACGGTGCCAATGACATTCGGCTTTGTGAAGTTCTTCACATTCCTACTCTAGGGGCAAATTTGATTAGTATGGGGCTTCTTCAGTGTGCTGGTGCTACTATTAAAGGGCTTTGCTATGGCATTTGCTTATCTTGGGATAATCAAGAGCTTCTCCATGCTAATCTGATTGGATCTCATGGAACTCTGTACCGTATTGAATGCATGGCTATCAGATACATAGATAACCAAGAAGCTTACATTGCTAGCAAATCAACCATGCATTTGTGGCACTGTTGCCTGGGCCATACAAGCCCCCATGTCATAAAATGTATGGTTGACAAAAATCTAGTATCCGGACTTGTTCTAAAGTTGCTGCAGGAGTTTGACCATCTCTGTAGTGCTTGCGCACAAGGAAAATCTGCTCGCCCTCCTTTACCCGAGCAGAGTAATGCTAAATATAGCAAAAATGAATTGCTTGTCATGGACTTCACTGGCCCAATGAGTGTGCCTACTTGAGATGGAAACAATTACGCACTAGTGGTTATTGAAGCCAGCTGTTGCTACCCCACCAGGAGACAACTCAAAAGGAAGGAGGATGTTGGTGACTCAGCCTGCAAGATCATTGCCAGATACGAGCGTGAATCAGGTCAGCTTGTTAAAATCATCAGAACAGACAATGGCAGCGAATTTGTGAACTCAGCAATGAACTCATTCTGCTCACAAAATGGCATAAAATATGAAACTACAAATCCATATCGACCAGAGCAGAACGGCATTGCGGAACGGGCCATTGCTATATTTATGGAGATGACACATTGCATGCTACATGGAGCCAAAATGGACCTTCGATATTGGGGAGAAGCATTCCTCTATGCCATGTATATTCATTCAATCACACCAACCTCAGTGCTTGATGGAAAGATCCCCTATACAGAATGGTTCAGCTCCAAACAAAAACCTGACTTATCACACTTAAGGGTTTTTGGCTGGCTTGAATGGGCTCACGTTCCAAAGGAGGTACGTCATGTGAAGTTAGAGTCTAGGGCAGTGCATGTTCGCGTGCTGGGTTGGTGGGCTGACGAAATGAAGGGTTATAAATTGGAGGACCTTGAAAGCAGAAAACTCATCACTTCACAAGATGTTCAGTTTCACGAGGATAATATGCCCAGTGAACTGGCTTGAGTAGAGTTGGGATTAACCCAGTCCAGCCCTGACAAGATTGATGAGTTTGTCAATGCTGCAATCTATCCAGAATCTGACAATCCACGACAAGTCTCTTTGCCATCTCAACCATCTTGTCCTTTGACCCCTGTCAATACGTCTCAATGCAAATCAGTTATTACTGAATCCGATGACAAACAAATTGTTGGAGACCTTTTATATCTGTCACCTCCATACCCCAGCACACCCACTCGCTCATTTAGCCAGCTGGATATGCCTCCAGCACCTCGAAAAACCAAAAAATGGGACGACTTACCCAAGAGACAGCCATTAACTTGTGAACGCCGTCTACCTAAACATTATCAACTTGAGGAGGCACCTGAAACATTGACCAACCATTTGGCTGTCGTGGCAATATCCGGACCTTCCATTTCTGAGGCCATGAATTCTCACCATGCTGACAAGTGGAAACAGACTATTCAGTCCAAATACAACCAATTGGTTGACAAAAAAGTATTTGAGGAGGTGGATGTCTTGCCTGATGGGAAAAAGGCGGTGGGCAGTAAAATCATCTTGAAAGAGAAGCTCGACAAATATGGGAATCACGTAAAATTCAAAGCCCGTGTGGTTGCACAAGGATTCTCCCAAGTTCCAGGCATCAACTTTGATGAAACCTTTTCCTCTGTTGCCAAATTCACAACTCTGCAAATTTTCTTAACTCTTTCTGCTATATTAAACTTTGAGGTACATCAAATCAATGTGATCGGGGCTTACTTGGAGAGAAACCTCAATCAAGAAATCTATATGAAAGCACCAGAAGGTATGGGGCACAAACACTTTTGGAAGCTTCAGAAAGCCAAATATGGCTTGAAGCAAGCAGGGAGGAAATGGAAACAGTGTCTTCATGAAGTCCTAATTGGCCTTGGTTTCAGACTGACTCAATCCAACAATTGCTTATACATCTACCAATCCAACAGTGAAATTGTCCTCATTGTCTTGATCTATGTTGATGACATGGCCATAGCCAGTAAAAACATACTTCAAATTATCTCATTCAAAAACGGCTTGTCCAAAAACTTTGACATAACTGATCTTGGAGAAATCCACTACATGTTAGGACTTTAAATCACCCATGATCAAAAGAATCAAACCATTTATTTGAATCAGACTTCCTATTCTTAAACGTTTCAATATGGGTGATTGCGCTCCAGTTTTGACTCCCAGGGTCTCAAACCATCAGCTTTCCCTCCTTCAGGCACCTACCAGCCAAATCAAAAAGAACTCGTACTTGGAATATGCCAAAGGAATAAACTATCTGTCTCTTGTTGGGTCCTTTTTGTACACCACACAAACTCAACCAGATATCCAGTTCGCTGTTGGACTTGTGGCTCAATTTGCAGGCAACCTGGGCATTCCTCATCTTGCTGCATGTAAATGCATTCTCTGGTACCTCAAAGGGACCAAAAATTATAACCTTAAACTTGGCGGACATGCAGACAGAGAAATTTGATTGGTTGGGTGGAGTGACGCTAATTGGGCAGGTGACCTCTACGATCAAAAATCTATCAGTGGATGGAACTTTAGCTTGAATGGAAGTTTGGTATCTTGGTCTTCAAAAAAGCAACCTGTCGTCGCGACTTCAACTGTTGAAGCTGAGTATATTGCCTCATCTAATGCCACAAAGGAAGCTATATGGATTAGGACCATTTTGAACGAGCTCAATTATCTGCAAACCTCTGCCACTATCCTATATTCTGATAGCGCTGGCAGTATTGCCTTATCAAACAACCCAGTTTCTCATTCATGTGCAAAACATATCAACATTTGATATCACTTCATACAAGACCACATTGCCACAAAGGACATTGAGCTACGTTACATGAATACAAAAGACATGATCGTGGACATCTTGACCAAAGCATTGCCTCGCGACACCTTTATCAAATGCCACAAACAACTTGGAATAACTCGGGTATTGTCGTTGTTGAGTGGGAGTGTTGAAGAAAACTGTCAGGGGACAAGTCCTTGGACTGTACACTCTAGCCATGCTTAGTCTGTGTTGACGTTGGCACCCCTATCTAGCCACCATCCAGACCGCTCCGGCCCTATCTGGCTCTCTTCCTGTCTTGGCATCATCATCTGACAGATCAGCTGGTCTTTGGACCCACTCTATTTGCTGGCAGGCCTTTATGCCATTGGCTGGCTTACTCATGCTGATTATTGCTTACTCAGTAGTGCTTAGTACATACCGGCCCTATTAGTCAATACATCGTAGTCATAGTGTGTCCGATGTAGTATATAAGTAGGACTGGCGGATGGAACATCCCCAGTCCTAGCAATAGCATTGCTTCTGGGTCTACACATCAGCATAACTGTAAGCTCCTCAGTGATGACCTCGCTCTCTGCCTTCGCCCTCTGGCTCCATCCCTTGTCGGCGGCCTGTCCTCTTGCCTGACAGCTGCTTGTCACTGTGCTTGCTTGATGCTTGCTCCCCTTGATGGTGGGCTTGAGCAGTCATTGCATCTGCTTGGCATTCCATGATGGAGCATCCCCTTACAAAAACACCGACTGACTTCACCAACGTCATCAAGTTGTCATATTGTATTGATTTCTCCATTATTTCAAAAGCCATTGTATTACTATGATGAAATTTGTGTGTCATTTCTTACAAAATCTCAGATCCAATAGGTATTTGTACCACATGTACACTGAAGTTCAAGTCACTTTTGGCTTGTTAACTTCAGGTACAATTACTTTATTTAACTCTGTCTTTCAATATAATTAATAAAAACTACTTTTGGCTTGTTAACTTCAGGCATAAATTGTATTGAACCTCTCAATAAACTATTTTTTGCACTATGCTGCGACAGAACCCGCTGTGCTGAACACCTGAGGTTTAAACCAAGTTCCATATTGGTCAGCAAGTCTGATTATCTCCGTGAGGAAATGCCTCTTTACGCCCTGGGTGTGGGACTCTCAGCCCAGGTGGAGGGTTAACCCACTCCATCCCTAACATTGGGCGACCTACCCACTAAAACCCCACCTCCGAGCTCTCTTGAGGGAGCTGTGGACCAGTCTCCCAGACCGGTTTTTTCTCAAGTGTCTCATACCATATTGTGATCTAAGGCTTTCTTTCCTAGTTTTTTGTCTCAGAGTTTGAAGTCCAAGCCTACTCTGTTCTCTATCATTGAGCGCTATTTTCTCAAGACCACTTCTGCTGCGTGGTCCAAGTCATTGTTCTGAATTACCCTTTTGCATCTCAGGGTCCATATCAGGTATGCAGACTCTATTACTAGGATTCTGTACAATTGGGATAAGGCTAATGAGGTTTTTTATTTCCCCCTTTTACTTTGATAACGGGCGCTCCCAGGATCAGGAACACCGTTCTGTTTGGGTAAGGGGTTGTTGGTTACTTTTGACCAAAGCTCACTGGCCAGCTTCCAGATCTCACCCTGCCCATGGGCTTTGCATTCTGAGAGAATGTGCTTCATCAAGTCAATCTCATTGTTGTGAGAGTACCTTGATCGCATCAGGAGGTCAAGTGTCATAGTTGGTTTAGTCCAATAAGAACCTAGCTTATACGCATCATGCATACTTTTCCACAGAAAGACCTTAGTCTTGTTTGGATAGTCTTTGCATCTTAGGCCTCTCCAGAGTGCCTTTTCTGGTGAGTAGAAACTGCATGCTTTTGGGCAAGCAGAAAAAGACATGGCTGTATCTGGGTGGATGTGCTACTGATCTTCAAATTAGAGATGTAGGAGGGAGCTCACCTACTCCTCTAACTAGAGTTGTTTTCATTAGTTCACTGTAAGTTCAATAATACCTAGTTAAAAAAAGCTTGAGAAATTTCAGGAGAATTCTGATGGCCGCTGCCATTAACATTGACAGATCATCTGTCAACGTCATTTGGCGCTGTTGTCGGCGCTGTCAACGTTGTTCCCAACCATCAGACAGCGCCGACAACCTTCTGCTCATTGTCACTGATGATGAGCACAAATCTATCATTAAAAAACATTTGAAAAAAATTGGAGATCATTACCACATCAAACCAGCTTCTTTCTCTTCCCATCAGACCCTTCCCATCATCCCATCAATCTGGCTTCTTTTGCTGAGATCATCTGTCAACATTGTCCCCGACCATCAGACAGCGCCGACAATCTTCTAATCATTGTCAGTGACAATGAGCTCAAATATATCATTAAAAAATACTTGAAAAAATCTGAAAAAAATCGGAGATCATTGTCATGTCAACCCAGCTTCTTCTTTTCCCATCAATCATCTCATCATTTCATTAATCCAGCTTCTTTTGGGTCCTTTGCATCACATGCATCATCAACCTATCAGCTTGATTGCTGTCAATCAAATATCTATGCTCATTGTCATGTGTCACTCAATATGCATCAAAAAATTCCAAGAAATTTAGATAAAATCAGGGAAAATATAATGTAAATATTGCCATGGTTAATTGATTGAAAGTACTTCCAAGGCTTCTGAAATCTTCTTCTCTGCATTCTTAACATCTTTGTCTTCATCACTATCATTGTCGTCTTCTGGATTCAATGTTTTTGATGGCCCATCAACATCCATGGATGTTTCCAAATGTTGCAAGAGGAGAGACTTGTTGCAAGAAATACCAGGAATGATCAAACCACTGAAATGAGGATTTTGAGCAAGTTTTGTGAAATGTTGATGGTGGACCTTGTAAAATTGTGTTCGTTCCTCCTAGTAGTTTTTAATATGGAAAGCAATGACTGCATCCTTCTCTCTCATCTCTGCCTCTTTACTGACTAGGAAAACTTCTTTGTCTCACATGTGCGTTACTACATGCCTGATCTCAATGTTGAGGCATTGAATTTCCTCACACGCACGCTCCATCTTGAAATAGCAATCCATGGCCAATCAAGCAGCTGGCCACGCCCAAGCATATTTGACTACTTGATCCCAAGTGAGTGAGGTGCAGGTTGGGGACATTAGAGCAGCTGCAATGTTGTAGCAATCAAGGGGCTCCTGATGGCTTGTGATTGGGCCTTGAGCGCTTTGCCAATGTGTTTGCAAAGTTTATATCCTGACAAGTAAAATAGCAATGGATTAATGGCAAACAAGGAGGTGACTGACTAGTGTGTGACATATTCATTTTTGTGAGTTTGAACATGCATGAAATGACCAGTCCCTCTAACTCATCCAAGCATTGTTGATATTGTCTCTGCTCAACCATCACTACTGCTGCTTTCTATTGCTCCCATTCTGGTGTCCACCGCTCCGTAATCCCTAATTGTAGTTCAAGTCCATGGACGGCACTAAGTGCATTGTCAACTGCCTCCTGTGCATGCCGTACTTGAGTGTCCGGTCTATATTGATGTTTCCCACCTGTGGGCTTGGATGTAGCAGTGGGAGCCTGGGGGTCAAACAAGTGTCATGTGCTTCTGAGTTTTTCGAGTTTTTCACTGAGTCAAAGTCAAGACTCTTCTGCAAGTATTTCTAGAGCTTGTCAATAATTATTTACAAGGAAAGTGCCTGAAATTGTTGTGCAAATTGATAACGGTGAGGAAGTAGACACTTACTGAGGCTATGTTGAGTCTTGAAAGCATCTGTGTGAGCCATATATTCAATTATTTTCTGTTGTCAATGGAAAGTGCTGGCATAGCAGACCAATGCAGCAAGTGCATTTGATTTGGAGAAGAAACGTCTGCAACCCTTGAAATACTCCAAACCCATACCCTTGACATAGGTAGCAAGGTTGGAGAGCTGGCATATCCAATTGTGTGTGTGGCCATGGAAGGATCCAATGAGCATCTAGAATCTGAGTTCATGGGATTGGGGACCAAGATCACTTTTATCAATGGTTTTTCTGAGCTTGTAGCCAATATTGTAGCCACCACTGAGATCTTTGCCAAAGACATTGAGGAGCAGTGATACAACTGCAAGACCATATTTAGATCTGTCAGATATTCAGCAATTGTGATAAAAAAACATGAGAAATCCACACGCAATTCTCCACTTGCAATCATGTCAGCAATTAATGGCAAAAACCCATGTCTATACAGCACCAAAAATATGCCAGTCTCATCAAAAATGCTCCACATTTTTGCTGTTGTTTCATTAATCATGTTAGTCCAGCGGCTTGCGCATAGATTGTCCTTATTGTTAGACTCTTCCATTGGCGCACTTGATGGTTGTTCTTTGGATGCAGCTGAAGACAAAATTTCCTTCAGATGCACCTTGGCCCACCTATCAACTTCTTCCCTTGTTAGATATCAATCACCTGGAACTGTCCATGAATCATGTTGTTCCTTGGACTTCCCAAGCTGTGGCTCCAAATTTTCTTCAGCAGGCAGTGGTTTAATTGTGTTTTGGAGTCGCTTGAGAGAATTGTTGCCATCTATTGTGAATAACATCTTAAAGATAAGGTCGCCTTCATTTTCAAGTTTGTAGGTACAGGCACCACAGGCATTCTTGAGGCACCATTTTGGAATATTGCGACCAAGGGCAGCATCAACTTTTGCAGAGATGCCAGCTTGGATGGCTAGGTAGAGATCACAGGCAACTGAAAATTGCTCAGCCAGGTACCGTCGAAAGGGAATGTGGTGGAGGTCACAAAGACTTTTGACAAAGAGCTCAATTGTGAGGTGGGGACTACAAAGATGTGTAATGCAATAAAGTTCAATGACACGAATAGAGAAGGCAAATGATGGCTTCAACAGAGCAGTAGGAAGCAGTCCATGGCAGAGCAGGGCAGCGGGAATGTTGGCATTTGAATCAACAAAATTGACTGTGAAGGAAAAAGATTCTGAAGCACAAAGGTTAGATATTACAGAAGAGATTGAAGTTAAGCAACATACTGAGATGATTGCGCTGGCCATATGATCTGTTTGTGTTGGCTCCGGTCTTTTCTCCATGGCATCATCTCCTATCCAGGCAGCCCATGCCATATAAGCACTGATGATGCCTTCCATCTGCATTTTGAATGCTTCAATGCAATTCTGTGTATGGTCACGTTGTGTGCAATGGTCTTGGTGCTTAGAGTGTTGGCTAAAATTGTGCTAAGATTGAATGAAAGGCTTCAAGAGAGGTGATCAGAAAAGACTCATGTTGATTCCTAGTCCAAGACGTCAGAAACTATCTGCTCAAATTCCCTACCGATGTGGCTCAAATCAAAAGCAGTTGTCCCATCTAAAACATCTTTGAGGTCTATTCTTGATCTGCTGTTAAATTCACGTTGCAAATTACTGTCTCCAAGTGTTTGATTTGAGTTTATTGAGTCTATCTCAGGAATGTCAGCAGAGGACAGCACCATTGCTATTATGAATTAGTTAGTAAAGCAAGTATTTTGTAGAACTTGAACTGACCACAATGAAGTCAATGGTTTGCATTTGATGGAGCAATGGAGTCTTGAATTCCTTGCTGGTTGAGGACCTTTTTCTCAATCACATGACTAATTGGCGTTGCATTGGTGGTGAGCATTCTAATCCAGCTAGAGTTTGAAGTTGCACGGTTCTGACTTGTCTTGGGTGCTTTTGGCATATTCACTTCAATTGGCCACATGATCACCTGACCCATGAAAATTTTGCCACACTCAGGAAACAATCAGCACTCTGGAATTAGCATCCAATCTCAAGCGAATCAAAAAAATCTCATGGGTACATCTCTTTCCATTTGGTGTCTCGATTCTATACCAAATGTCTGGTGCAATTTGTTTGGAGCCTCCAGGGCTAAACTAGGTCTGAGTCTCTAGACCAACTGCCCCAGAAATCCATATAAAATAGAAACACCGCATCTTAGCTATGCACGCTCATTCTTTGTTAATTTAGATGAAACTGCTTCAAAATCCCACCTGAAAAGTAATAACAATACTGTTCTCATTTATAATTGTTTGATATTTTTACTTTCTAGACGCAATCAGGGGTCACATTCTCACCATTTGAGATGCTTCCCATTCAAAATCCAACATTTAAATTGGCTGAATCTATCTGTGATGCACTTGAGCAGGTAAATTATGAAGATAATGCAAGATTGACATTGCCACCTCTTGATTCCAATGCCACACTGTTCCTTTGGTGGCAATGTATTCACCAAGCATAACTGCATGAATTCTGCAATTGGGTGGTGCACTATATATGCTCTGGGTTGCTACAATCCAAAGCAAGGCGGCCACATTGTAATTCCTGATCTGAAACTTGTCATTGAATTTCCTCCCACTGCTGTCAGGGGACTTCCTTTTCTGGCCATCCCGGAGATCTCCGGGACCCCCCGGACTTCCTTTTCCAGCCATTTCCTTTTCTGGCCATCCCGGAGATCCCCGGGATGCTCCCTTGCAGTCATTGAACTTCTCTGAGATGTTGTACAGTTGTTCTCATGCCCCCGCCCCCATACTGATGCGCCACGCCATGGCAGAGGAATCCTTAGACTTGTTCTCTTTGGATTTCCCTCTGCCAGGTGATTAGTTATTTCCCTGTAATATGTACTGTCTCTAATACACTTCGGATTTCCCTCTGCCAGTTGTGTGACTTAACCGCAACCTCCGGAGGTCGCCCTTACAGCAGAACAAGTCTCCTAATCTCGGTCTGGTAGCCCCCTATAGCCACCAAACACCTCTTGGCTCCTATTCGTTGCTCCTCCACTGGTTTTAAGCACTGCCTTGTCTATGTCTCAGCCCGCCGCTCCAGAAGCGCTCCCGGACGCTGCTGCCTCCGGCGAGGAAGCCTGGACCCACCTGCTCCACCTAGAAACGCAGGTGCAACTCACCCAAGCCTCCCTTACCCAGCACTCCACCGAACTCACCCACCTCCGACAAACCACCGACACCATCTCCGACTCTCTCCGTACCCTCCTTGAACCCCTTGCCCTGGCGGCACCTAACCCCCTGCCACCTACTCCGCCGGTGCAGCGCCCACGTGCTGTGCAATCCCCCATCCCAGCACAGGAGCGCTCCAACATCCCGTGCCCGGTGACCCCTGATGTCTACAATGGCGACCGCGCATCCAGGGAATGCTTCCTCCAGTCATGCGCCACCTATCTCCAGCTCTGTGGCAACAATTTCATATCTGACGAGCTGAAAATTGTGTGGGTCTTGTCCTACATGAAGTTGGAACAAGCGGCCACCTACGCGCTGAGGGTTTTCCAACACCCCAGAGGCGTGGCGAGCTTTACGGACTGGGCCGAGTTCGAACAAGAGTTCCAGGACGAGTTCTTTCCCCGGAACCCCGCCAAAAGTGCCGCGCTGATCCTGAGGGATAGGGAGCAGTACAGCCAAGGGAAACGCTTGCTGGACGAGTACATCGACTTGTTCCGTGCATTGGTCAAGCAGGCCAAGTACCCCGACGGCCTGCAACTCTGCCTTACCTTTCGGAAAGGGCTCCATCCGACCCTGATGGAGCGCATCGACAACCTTGCGGAGGGTTGACCGGCTGACAACCAGGTCTGGGCATGGTACCGAGTAGCCTGGGAGCAATGGCAGCTCATGGAGCTCAAGCACGACCTCCACAAGCCTGCGCATCCTGCGCCTCTGACGCAACCCCCCGCGATGCTCCTCCGCAGGTTCCCAATCCCGGCACTGCCCATGGCAACGGTTGCACCCCTGACAATTCCGGCACTACCTCCAGGCGCGCCAATGGATGTGGATGCCTCCCAACAGCACGCCCCGCTCCCCCTCTCATGCCGACGCTGTGGCGCGCAGGGCCATTTCACGCGTCACTGCCCCAGGGGTCTGGAAGTGCGCTACCTCTCCCCAGAGGAGCAAGAGGAGCTACTCCTGCAGCTCCTGGCAGCCCGGGACATTGCTGGAGTGCCCTCTCTGGATACCCCCATCCCGGAGGAGACATCAAAAGATGCCCATGTTCCGGAAGGCCAGGAGGAGCAGAGTGAGGGTTTTCAGGGGCGCAGCGGGTGACCAGTACGCCCCCGCCGCTTAGTGCTAACAGGTTTGCATGTTTGTCGGTAGAAGAAATCAATACAGTCTCTGCCGATAGCTCTCCAACCGTAAGCACTACCCCTGTTGTACCCAACAAACCCCCTCAGCCCTCTCCGACGCCTGCCCAAACGCGCCTCCCCGCCTGGGAGCACTGCCTCCCCCACCGCTACGTAATTGCCTCCACTCCATCGCCCAACTCGCTCTGGATGAACGTGGAAATTGAGACCACCGACATGCAACAGACCCGGAGCGTGTCGGCCCTCCTAGACTCCGGAGCCACCGGGCTCTTTGTGGACACCAGCTACGTAGAACGGCATCAGCTCACCACTTGACCCCTGCTTGCTCTGATCCCGGTATACAACGTTGATGGTACCCGCAACGAAGCGGGGTCCATCAAGTCTGTGGTGGACCTTGTTCTTTGCTACCGGTCCCATGCGGAGCGCACTACCTTTGCCGTCACAAGCATTGGTAAACAGGACATGATCCTGGGATTCCCGTGGCTTCGAGAGCACAACCTGGAAATCGACTGGGCTACTGGGGAAGTGAGCATGAGCCAGTGCCCCCGGCGCTGTGCGACCTGCGCAGAAGAAGTGAAGAAGGAGCAGTGCACCGCTATGCGGGAATGCGCAGCTGTCAGGGCATGCCACGTAGGTCACCTCCCCTTTGCCGATCTTGACCTGCTGGATCCCCCGCCTCTGGCGTTCCCTCATAGGGAGGCCCTCTACAAGGACGACAGGCACAGCGGGGGAAACTCTAGTCAGGAGGAGGGACGTGAAGGAGAGTTCCTACCCACGCAGGACCCGGAGCTTCCAGACGAAGCCATTGAGGTAGGAGACCGCATCTACGCCACCATGCTACGACCCCCGCCAGTGGCGGAGGAGATCCGGGCCAGCCAAACCACTTCTCAACGACTGGCCCAGGCCTTTGCAGCCAACGCCCAGCCCCGGATGTTCCGGGATGCGGTCCCCGACCATTTGCATGACTTCGAGGATGTTTTCTCTAAGGCCTTGTTTGACTCCCTCCCGGAGCGCAAGCAGTGGGATCACGCCATTGAGCTCCTGCCGGACTCAAAGCCAGCCAACTGCAAGGTTTACCCGCTCGCACCCAAGGAGCAGGATGAGCTTGACGCATTCCTCCGGGAGAATCTGGAGTCAGGACGAATCCGCCCCTCAAAGTCTCCAATGGCCTCTCCAGTGTTTTTCATCAAGAAGAAGGATGGCTCCCTCCGGTTGGTCCAAGACTATCGGGTACTCAACGCAATGACTGTCAAGAACCGCTACCCACTCCCTCTCATCTCAGAACTGATCAACAATCTCCGGGGTGCGCATTACTTCACAAAGTTGGACGTCCGGTGAGGCTACAACAACATGTGCATCCAGGAGGGAGATGAGTGGAAGACCGCATTTCGGACCAACCGCGGGCTGTTTGAACCTCTAGTGATGTTCTTCAGACTCACCAACAGCCCTGCCACCTTCCAGACCATGATGAACGACATTTTCCGGGACCTGATCGCGGACGGAGTGGTCTGTGTGTATCTCAACGACATCCTCATCTATACCAAGACACTAGAAGAGCATTGTCGGATCATGTGGATCGTCCTGGACCGTCTTCGCCAGCACCAGTTGTACCTCAAGCCGGAGAAGTGCAAGTTCGAGCAGACGCACGTTGAGTATCTCGGACTTATCATCTCCCATGGCATAGCGGAGATGGACTTGGTGAAGGTGGCTGGCGTGATGCAGTGGCCGGAGCCCTGGAGCAAGAAGGAAGTACAAGCCTTCCTGGGGTTCACAAACTTCTACCGGCGCTTCATCCAGGACTTCTCCTACCACGCGCGTCCCCTCTTTGACCTCACCGGAAAGGATGTCCCTTGGACCTGGAGCGATGCGGAGCAGCAGGCCTTCAATGCCCTCAAGTCTGCCGTCACGTCCAAGCCCGTTCTGCTCTTCCCAGATGACAACCAACCCTTCCGTGTCGAGGCCGACAGTTCCGACTTTGCAACCGGTGCAGTCCTATCCCAGCAGTCTCTGGAGGATGGTAAGTGGCACCCCGTCGCCTTCTACTCCAAGAGCCTCAACGCCGTGGAACAAAATTACAAGATCCACGACAAGGAGATGCTTGCAATCATCCGGTCGCTGGAGGAGTGGCGCCACTTCCTCGAGGGGGCCCGCCACAAGTTTGAAGTCTGGACTGACCACAAGAACCTGGAACACTTCCAGATGGCCAAGAAGCTGAACTGTCGCCAGGCCCAGTGGTCTTTGTACCTTGCCAACTTTGACTTCACGCTGCACCACAAGCCAGGCCGGAGCATGGGGAAGCCCGACGCCCTCTCCAGGCACGCGGACCACGGCTCTGGTGCAGGAGATAACAATAACATCACCCTCCTCTGCCCGGAGCTGTTTGCTATTCGTGCCTTGGAAGGGGTAGCTGTACAGGGAGACAAGGTCAACATTCTCCGGGACATACGTCGGGGAAACCGGGAAGGTCTACAGGAAGACTTGGTTGCCAAGGCCACGCTAGCGCTACATTGGGGGCGCCCCTCTGGTACAAAGTCGGTACGCACGGACGAGTGGGGCCTGCAGGATGGCCTCCTCACCTTCCGCAAGCGGATATATGTGCCCAACAACCCGGAGCTCTGTTGGCGCATTGTTGAGCAGCACCACGACTCCCGTGTCATGGGGCACCCTGGTAGGTGGAAGACGCTGGAGCTGGTCTCGTGGAACTACTGGTGGCCCCAGATGTCCCGCTACATCGGCTCCTACACCAGCACCTGCAACCTCTGCCTCTGGACAAAACCACACCGGCGCCCCCCGACAGGCCATCTGCAATCCCTTCCTACACTTGCAGCGTGCTGGAGTGTGGCCTCTGTTGACTTCATCGTGGAACTTCCGGACGTGCATGGATACGACGCAGTGATGGTTGTGGTCGACCTGTATGAAAAACGAGCTCACTTCATTCCAATGCACACGACCTGCTCGGCAATGGGTGCAGCCAACCTGTACCAGAAGAACGTCTGGAAGCTCCACGGCCTCTCCGATGCCTACATCTCCAACCAGGGCCCCCAGTTCGTGGCAGACTTCACCCGGGAGCTCTATCGTCTCCTGCATGTCAAGCTCCACACTTCCACCGCCTACCACCTGCAGTCCGACGGCCAGACCGAACGCATCAACCAGGAACTGGAACAGTACCTCCAGCTCTTCTGCAACAAGCGGCAGGACAACTGGGACGAACTCCTCCCGGAGGCCGAGTTCCAGTACAATAACCACGTCCACACCTCCACGCAGCACTCCCCGTTCTTTCTGGACACCGGCAGGCACCCCCAGATGGGCTTCAAACTGCATGCACAACGATCGGAGAACGAGACGGTCAATGAGTTTGTTGACCGCATGCGGAAGGCACAGGAGGAGGCGGAGGTGGCCCTGACCAAGGCCAAGGACGACATGGCCCGCTATTACAACTGAGGACGCTGGCCGACCCCCCAGTACAAGCCTGGAGACCGAGTCTACCTGGACGCCTCCGACATCGCGACCACTAGGCCATCCCAAAAGCTCTCACACCGACAACTGGGGCCATATGTGGTTGAGCACCAGGTAGGACCGTTGGCCTACAGGCTCCGGCTGCCCACCAGCATGCGGCGCCTCCATCCGGTCTTCAACATGGTCAAGCTTTTGCCCGCCCCGGACGATCCTATTCCAGGTCAACGTGCTTCGCCTCCGCCACCTCCGGTCATT
>QLOM01006971.1:0-19015 GCA_003313785.1 Termitomyces sp. MG148
GCAGATGTCCTGCATACACTCCTGGTGAACCGCATTCCACCAGAATGGGTGGACCATGCCTACACTTTTGTGGTCTTCCTGGAAACTCATTTCTTTGAGGCAAATGCCTCAGTCGACCTCTACTGTGATGTCAACAATGAACGCCATTGTTGACTTGACCAGTATAGAGCCCCCAGCCATTCCGCAATGGGATGGCTGGCGCAACCCCACCATGAATGACATAATTTGTCTTCACATGCTACTCACATGTGAAAATATGCAGGGCAACAACTATGTCAAACACAGACTATACTATCCAATTGGGATGAATCCCAACTGCCGAGATCTATGGCACCGTTGGTCGCAACACAGTCCATATCCACCATCACCTGTGGTCCCATCAACCACAAAACAGGCTCCCGTTGCATTGACGTTGTTTGCCCCTGTTGCCTCATCATTGTTGGTTAACATCAACACCAAGATGAGGATTGATCTGGCCAGCGAGTTGGCCTGCCCGCCGTCTGCATGAATTTTGTAAGCGGCTCATTGTTTTCAACTAGTACTGTTGGTTAATGTTGACTTTTGTATTCTTTTAACAGATGAGTAGGAATTTTGAGCCGTGGAGGCCTTATCCACCTCCACATTTGTGGACTCAACTATTTTTATTTCATTTTAACTCATACTTTTTGGTTGCACACCGCACCTCATGTGTAGACTGCATAGCAGTCTAAAAGGGGGGCATGTAATGGACTTACAGCCATAAAGCATGGCTCTATGGCTTATTCAGATACATATTATAATTATTATATGAAATAATAATTATATTATTAATTAAAACTAAAAGTAAATAATTAAATATGCATTATAATCTGTATGGCTGCCTTAGGTAAGGCAGCCAATTTTACTGTCATACGTAGTACTAGAATCGACCACTGATCTGGTTCTGCTGTGTGACCATAAGGCTTTGCAATATTCTTGACAACGTTTCAACCGTGTATTACATGCAGCAAAACGGCGTGGAGCCACGGTTTGTCTTGATGCTATGCCCACTGCTCCACCATCAGGTCACGGGCAAGCTGGATGTAGGCCCACAGTATATCCTCTACACAACAATCCTCCCATTGTTTGAGAAGGACCATGAGGCCTTCCACAACTACCCGGTCATTCAACAAGGAAAGGGATGTGGTGAGCGCAAGGTCCAGGAACCAATTAGTCAGCAACACAAAGTCACAGGTGTTGGAGGCCTCAAAAGCATACAGGGCAGACAAAGGAGGATTGAACATGGAATACATCCATCAACCAATGCGCACAACTATAAAAAGGGGCAGGAACTGCTCAGTGTCAAGCAGGCGTGGACAGAACCCACATTAGGGCACAGGTAGGGTATGGAGACAGTCTCAATCTCAGTTTGAAGGAAGATGATAGAGGCTTAGTACTGCTGAAGGCAGAATAGCCCCAAAAAAACAGCAAAATGAAAATTCCAGTATGGAGGGGTAGTAGAGGTGGCAAGTCAAACCTCACAGTGCAGCAGACTCAGAGAAGAGACACATGAAGCTCTGGGCCAATGGATCAAGGAAAAAGTAACTGCGCTAGCTGCGAAGAGGCGGACTAAGTAAACGGCAAGAATAGTGATGCCTACAGCAGCAGCAGGGAAGTACCTGCATCCAAATAAGGAGTAATGGAATGAAGGCCCCACAGGCAGAATGGAAAGCGGAAGACGGAGTGGAGAGAGTTGAGGTAAGGGGCTACTGCTTGCCTCCAGAAAGTACTATAAAAACTGTACTATAACTTGGAATAAAAACAATTTTTCTCCTCAGAGATCGTGTAAAGAGTACTGAGTACAGATCTAAAGGGCATCTTGCAACTTTCTGACAAGTGTCTAGCAACTTTTTGACAGTGTTTAGCAACTTTTTGACAGCATCTAGCGATTTTCCAACAGCATCTAGCAACTTTCCAACAGTACCTTGTTACTTTCCGCTGCCCACTTCCAAACTCCGACCTAATACAGGTACTCTTAGCATTGGCAATACTGAGTGGTAATCACAAAAGATTCTTGCTTATTATCAGTCACACCTATAGCTTTCCAACTAAATTCCAAAGACTCGCAACAAGTCAAAATTCTGCTTGTAGGGAGATTGTGACGCTATCACCGCTGCACAGTACCAACTTTCCCTAGAGGTCGCCAGAAAGAGAAGCTTGCCAAAGCTCCAATGTTTACCGACCAGTATCCAGGACATCCCCACTCATGTTTTCATCCACCATCAAGGAGGTGATTGGTGACAATCACGGAGATGTAGCGCTTACGCTGGACTATGATCACCATAGTGGTCTTGTAAATATTGTTTCTACCGCCTTTCTTGACTCTGAAGTACTCTCGCCTTTTTGTGACCCTAGCGCTAATATGTCCACTACTAGTACCCCTACTACAAACCATCAAAAACTTACCAACTCCTCTTTTGCCTACCTATACCTTATCGCATCCAACCATTTTGCCAAATTTGCCTCTGCCAATACATATCTTGAAACTCTACCTAGTTCTTCCCACCCTGTAATTCTTGGACTTTCCAAAGCTAGCGCTAGCGCTAGCAACCCATCACTTACATTACCCACTGCCTCCATCTTTGCTGCTGCTAACGCTGCTAAACACAAAGGTGTACAGGTTAAAAAGAAGTATAAGCCTGTAGCACTTAAAATCAAGCCTATCACCAGCACCATCTCCAAGGACTTTTGAATCAAATGAAATATTATTAGCGACCCACTTGCCGACATGCCAACTTTGACACCAAACTCACGACCATTCCAACCAACAGGCTGCTTTACAGAGGAGTACCAGAAACAGTTCATTAGCAACCACAATACCAGCTTCCTCACCACTCCTGAATTAAATGTTCTTACTAACCTCATGTCCAAACAGAACCAAGCCTTTGCCTGGGAGGACTCTGAGCAAGGTAGCTTCCGTACTGACTTCTTCCCACCTGTTGTCATACCAACCATCTCTCACATATCCTAGACTGAACATAACCAACCCATACTGCCTAGACTTGACGCTGAAGTCTGTCAAATAATCTGCAGCAAGATCAAAGCTGGCATCTACAAGCCCTCCAATAGCGCTTACCACTCCCGTTGGTTTTGTGTACTCAAGAAGAATGGTAACCTCCATATTGTTCATAGTCTTGAACTGCTAAATAGGGTCACTATACAACATTCTGGCATCCCACCCTTTCCTGACCACATTGCTGAGTCCTTTGCTGGTAGGATCTGTGGCACCACCCTTGACCTCTATGTTGGCTATGATGAGCAACTCATCCATCCCTCTTCATGCAACCTCACCACTTTTCAGACACCCTTTGGCGCCTTGCAACTAGTCACCTTGCCAATGGGTTGGACCAACTCAGTACCCATTTTCCATGACGATGTTAACTACATCCTGCAAACTACATCCTGGACCAATTGGACTTACTGGTTGAGAGGGACCTCCACCCAGTATCTCCACCAGCTTGTTGTTAACCAAGGGAGCAGAAAGGAGTTGAGGTCACTAAATGGTCAGTAAAGGATAGTATGGTTGCTAACGACACATACTAGGAGAGCCTTGTAAGGTGCCAGCCACTCAGCGCCCTCATGCTTGGCCATCTGAGCAATACACTACACATGCAACGCCTTGTCATCCCACGTTACCCCAGTTGACCTATGTACCTCCCACCTCTCCAGCAACCTCAGCATCTCCACCACCAAATCCTCTGAAGCACCAGCCCCCTTACCAAGGTGTTGTGCCAGGAATGCCAAGGCCTTTAGGATGAATGTAAGTGCCTGAGTGCTAGCATTGGTGGCAGCAATAACAAAAGACATGGATGGGTGCTGATTGGTGTGGAAAAGGAAGCAAATCAAAATCAGCTGCTCACAGGGGATTTTGATGGAGTTCCAATCACGGTTGCCGGGACTTTTGAGTCGGTTGTGGAGCGCACAAACCTTGTAACAACACGTGACAATGGTGGTTGACTGAGGACAGTCAATTAGCAACTTAGCGCCTATAAATACTGTACATATTTTGTCTTAGCCACCATTGAATCATATGCCCCACAGTTCAGATCACATTTCAGCGCATTCTAAGTCCTCAGAGTCGCTAAGTAATACAGTCTTACCAACTTTACCTTACTAACTCTGCCTGCCAACTTTCGTTCTTACAGTGCTATATGGGCATATCGTTACCAACATTTACGTTGCTAGAGTCTTTACCAACTTTTAGCACCCTAGCGCCTTGCAGGCTTTTGGCTTAGATTGCTAAGCAACCTCTTTATTTCTCTCAGTCCAAACCATACTAAAAGACTAGGCTTCTGGGACCCTGCTCAGGACTCTCTCAACACTAGCGACTACTCGATGCTACTCATTCATGAGGTGCTAAGTTTACTATCCACCCAAACAGTGCTTAGCAACTTTTGGGTGTCATCACTGGGCATCCCTCTGCAAGGTTGTTTTAATGTGCTCCATCAGGACCAGATGGAGCCCTTCCTAAAAGGTAAGGCACAGCTGCAGGCCATTGAGGTACTCAGCCTGCTCTACCAGCACGCAAAACAAGTTGATGTACTTGTTCAAGGATTGCTCCCCTTGGCTGTATTGATTCCTGTCTTGCAGGACTGGTGCAGCAATTTTGGCTGGGTTCTGGGAGAAGAACTTGTCCCGGAACTCCTGTTCAAACTTGGCCCAGTCCATGAAGCTTCCGACGCCACCAGAGCATTGGAAAACCCTTATTGCATAGGTGGCCGCCCATCCTGACTTCATATAGAACAGGACTCATGCAATCTTCAGCTTGTTGGAGACAAAGTCATTGCTGCAAAGTTGGATGTAGGTGATGCAGAATTGGAGGAAACGTTTCCCGGATGCGCAGTCACCATTGTATGTATCAGGGATTGCCAGACACGGGATGTTGGAGCGCTCCCATGCTGGGAGAGGGGATCACATGGCATGAGGGCATTGCACCAGTGGGGTAGGTGGCAGGGGGTTGGCTGCTGCTAGAGCAAGGCGTTTGAGGAGCGTGCAGAGGGAATCGGAGATGGTTTTGATAGTTTGGTGGAGGTGGGTGAGTTCAGTGGTGTGCTGGGTAAGGAAGGCTTGGGTAAGTTGCACCTGCATTTCTAGATAGAGCAGGTGGGTCCAGGCTTCCTTGCTGGAGGCCATGGTGTCCAAGAGAGCTTCTGAAGCAGCCAGCTGAAACATAGATAATGTCAGTAGCTTAAGCCTAGTGGAGAAGCAACAGATAGAAGCCAGATGAGTTTTGGCAGCTATAGGGGGCTTCCAGACTAGGATTAAGAGACTTGTTCTGCTGTAAGGGTGACCTCCAGAGTCACACAACTGGCAGAGGGAAATCCGAAGTTTATTAGAACAGTATAGTATGACAGAAAATATAACTAATCACCTGGCAGAGGGAAATCCAAAGAGAACAAGTCTAAGGATTCCTCTGCCATGGTGTGGTGCATCAGCACAGGTAGCAGAGGCATGGGAACAACTATGCAGTACTTTCTGGAAGGTGTGGGAGCATCCTGGAGATCTCTGGAAATCCCCAGAGAACTCTGGGGTTCCAAAAAAGGAAGTTCTGAAAATGAAAGTCCCGTGACACTGATTGGACATTAAACTTTAATTGAATAACTGATAGACAAATTATGTCATAGTACACACTTCTCAGTGCTTGTAACACCACATGCTCTGCTTCTTTTTGCTGGGTTCTCTGTCTGATTTCCCAACATCTACATAATAGTGCATGTATATAGGTACCATCTGGGAGGATGCAGTTTGTTCTTGTTTAGTAAATATAACTCAAAATGCTTGGAATGGCCACTTACAGTGTCCTTAACAGGCAGGGGCTAAGCCATGCAAGGGCAATGGGAGTGCTGAAAGTACCTGTGGGTGCTGGTATAGAGTTCTTTTGAGGTTTGAGCTTTCAGTGAGGGTGCTGAAACCTGAAAAAGAAAACTACAGTGAGATGAGGAGCATCTTACCTTTATCTTTGTACCAAAAGAAGGTGACTCCACTCTGGAATAAGGGCTAGTGATAGAGCAACAATGATCAAGACAGAGACAGAATGTGGGAGGCGCTGATAGGGAGGCGACTAAGGACAATGGGAGGAGTAACACACTGGCAAGTATGTTGAAGGATTCGACAACGTATGACTCAGTGCGTCATCAAGCTCGTCATGTAACACGTAATCGAATGGAGATTGATAATGTGGTTGGGTCATCGTTTTGTCATATTTCTAAGACCTACGACGGATGTTTCAGATGAAAAGGGTTAAATAGAGCCCCTATCCCTGAAGTTCAAACATCCTTTGTGTTTGAACTTCAGGTATGTATACTTACTTTCGATATGGCTCATTAAATAAATAATCCTTCGTGTTTGAACTTCAGGCGTGAATACATTATCATTGTCATTACCACTGCGCAAATACAGCATGCTTCGTCAGGTTATGGGCCCCGCTGTCAGCAAATCAGTTTCCAATACTTTACAGTTCGAGAAACTCAATGGTACGAACTATCATGTCTGGTCGGATAATATGAAATCCATGTTACAAGCCAAGTCTCTCTGGGGCGTCGTTTCTGGTCGAGAGCTATGTACTCCCAAGCCTCTCACTGAGTTTCCGAATCTTATGACCTCCGTCTGTCCCAAAGAAGGGGAAGCCTTGGTTAAGGTCCAAAAGAATGGTCAAGAATTACACGACGTACTGCAGTCCAAGGAGTATCTGATATGGAATCAGTCTTGCAAAAAATACGAACGTTGGCTAAACAAGGACGACGCTGCTATGGGATTAATTCAAAATGCCATCAAATATACACAGCGCGAATCAATTATTGACATCAATAGTTCGAAACAGATATGGGATCACCTCCACACAAAATTTGTTAACCAACAAAGTGGACTGAATATACACTATTATTATCAGCAATTATATGCGAAGAAGTGGGACGGACGTACCTCCATATCTGACCATATCGGATTCTATTACAACATCCGTCGTTGCTTTCTTGAAGCTGATCATAGTGTGAATGATCATACGATCATCAATGCGATACTGCTATCCCTACCTCATTCCCCTGCCTGGGAAGTAATCAAGCAGAATCTCTTGTTGCAAGGAAACTCTCTCAAACTTGATGATATCTCCTCAGAATTAATGCTCATGTATGAACGAATCATTCACGAAGAGAATTCATCCTCAAAGACAGTGGCATTTATTACCAAAAATGGTAATACTCCAAGTGGGAGCAAGGCTGAATCCAAGTCGAGCAAAAATAAGCATAAGGCTAAAAAGGAACCCAAGCCCGACAACATTTGCCACAACTGTGGCGAGAAAGGACATTGGAGTCCGAAGTGTCCAAAGCCAAGGAAATCCAAAAGTGCTGGAAATGCTAATCTGGCAGTAAATGACTCCAAAGGTCAAAGCCGTGAAATAGGCAAAGTTCTAATGGCCACTTACAAAGGTATGCCTTCTGGCCTGTTGCTCAACAGTGCAGCTTCTTGCCATATGGTTGCCGATCCTCATTACTTTATGGACTATACCGAAGTCCAGTCTCAACATGTGTCTGTCGGCGGACTCAATAGGTTGTCAGTATCTGGAATAGGAACCATTGGTTTTAGAACAAACCTTCGACATGGAACAAATGACGTTATTCTCCATGAAGTCCTTCACATTCCTACATTAGGGGCAAACCTTATCAGTCTTGGTGTGTTACAACGAGCCGGAGCAACAATAAATGGTTTACCTTTTGGTATATCCTTATCATGGAATGGGCGCAAATTTCTTCAAGCCAACCTGATTGGTACCAAGGGAACGTTATATCGTATTGAAACCATGGTATTGGGCAATGTAAACGGCCATCTTTCCTTCATTGCTTGTGAATCAACCATGAGGCTATGGCATCGAAAGCTAGGCCATATCAATCCTCAAACTATCAAAAGTATGGTCAATAAGCAACTTGTAACGGGGATAAACATCAAACTACCTCGCAAATTTGATTGTCTGTGTAGCGGATGTGCTCAAGGCAAGGCCACTCAACCACCGCTGCCTGAATCCAGTGATACAAAATATGAAAAGAATGAGTTGTTAGTCATGGACTTAACTGAACCTATGGGTACACCTACTTGGGACGGATATTCCTATGCTCTGATGTTTGTTGAAGCAAGCTGCCGTTTTCCAGTCGGATGTCTCCTCAAATCCAAAGATGAAGTTGTCGAAATTGTCCGCAACGTAGTGGCTAGATTCGAAAAACAAGGAGGAAGGTTAGTTAAGAAAATATGCACTGATAATGGTACAAAGTTCGTAAACTCTGCCATGGAGAAATTCTGCCTTCGAAACGGAATAAAGCACGAAACTACAAATCTGTATTGCCCTCAGCAAAATGGTATAGCCAAACGCGCTATTGCTGTAGTCATGGAAATGGTCAGATCTATGTTACATGATGCTAAAATGGACTTACGTTATTGGGGCGAGGCATTTATGTATGCCGTATACATCAGAACCTTGACTCCGACATCTGGTCTCCAAGGAAAAATCCCAATTGTCAAATGGAATGGTGGGGGATAGAAGCCAGATTTGTCACATCTCCGGATCTTTGGGTCAATGGGTTGGGCACATGTACCCAAAGAAGTACAATGTGGAAAGCTTGAATCAAGAGCAGTTCGTGTACGCATGCTAGGATGGTGGGCGGACAAGACCAAAGGTTATCGACTTGAAGACTTGGAGAATGGGAAGCTTATTACCTCTCGCGACGTCCAATTCCAAGAAGATGACACACCTAGCAAGCTTGCCGCCATTGAAACAGATTCAGCTCAATCCCCTGTTGAGAACTTTAATGATGCATTCAACACCGCATTGTATCCAAGTTCGGATTCTCCATATCAAGTAACCATCCCTGGCTCAGCGTCTGAAGTCAAAGTGGTTGATCTCCTCAAATCAGCAAGTTTGCCTGAGCCTGAACATAGATCGACATCACCTAATGAACTTCAATATCTGTCTCATCCCACTACACCTGTTGAACCTCCCACCCCTCTCAAAATTCCACCCGCTTCTCGAAAATCAAAATATTGGGAAGAATTGCCCAGATGTGAGCCATTTACACGTGAACAAAGAGTTCCCAAAAGATATAGACAAGAAACTCCTGATGGATCACAACACGTAGCCTTTATAGCCACTATTGGCCCATCGTATGCTGACGCTATGAAAACTTCTCAAGCCAATGAATGGAAGCAAGCGATTGAAGCCGAATATAATCAATTAATCAAGAAAAAGGTTTTTGAAGAAGTCGATGAATTACCTATTGGGAAAAGGGCTGTAGGCAGCAAAATCGTTCTGAAAGAAAAACTGGATGAAAATGGGAATCACGCTAAGTACAAAGCTTGAATTGTAGCTCAGGGTTTCTCCCAAATTCCTGGCGTTGATTTTGATGAAACGTTTTCTTCAGTAGCCAAATTCACAACTCTTTGAATTTTCCTCATGCTCGCTGCTTCCCTCGATCTTGAGATCCATCAAATTGATGTGATCAGAGCTTATCTCAAGGGAAATCTTGATGAGGAGATCTATATGCGATCACCAGAGGGAATAGGAAAACGGAAGTATTGGAAGTTATTAAAAGCTATTTATGGACTCAAACAGGCTGGTCGTAAATGGAAAGAACAACTTCACCATGTTCTCATTGACCTTGGTTTCAAACAAACTTGTTCTGATGATTGCTTATATGTCTTTCGATCTGGGGGCAAAATAGTTCTCTTGGTTCTAATCTATGTCGATGACATGGCTATCGCAGGCAAAGGAATACACAAGATCATTTCTTTTAAAGAAGAATTGTCAAATAACTTCGATATAACCGATCTTGGTGAATTACATTACATCCTGGGCATACAGATTACCTGTGATCACATTAATTGCACTGTTTGCATGAACCAAGCCTCCTATATTGATTCCGTTCTAGAACGATTCGGAATGACCTCATGTGCCCCTGTATTCACTCCTATGACTACAAATCACAACTTATCCGCACTCCAATCCCCTAATTCTAAAAAGGAAATATTGGAGTACAAGGAGTATGTGAAAAATATCAATTATTTATTGCTCGTCGGATCCTTGCTATACGTTACTCAAACAAGGCCCAACATTCAGTTTTCTGTCAGCCTAGTTGCGCAATTTGCTGGCAATCCTGGCATCCCACATCTTAAAGCATGCAAGAGAATCTTAAGGTACTTAAAAGCCTCAAAAGATCTGACTCTTGAGCTCGGGAACTTAGATAATCAAGACGTCAAGCTCGTAGGTTGGAGCAATGCCAGCTGGGCACCAGATAACTGCGACAGAAAATCCATAAGTGGATGGTGTTTTGATTTGCATGGAAGCATCATTTCCTGGTCTTCTAAGAAGCAAACCGTCGTTGCCACTTCGTCAGTGGAAGCAGAGTATATTGCTTCCTCCAACACTACTCGCAAAGTGATTTGGCTCAGGAACTTACTCGCTGAGCTCGATTTTCCACAATCTAAGGCTACCATCGTGTATACTGACAGTACAGGCAGTATTGCCTTGTCAAGGAATCCTGTCAAACATTCTCACGCCAAACATATTGATATTCGCTATCACTTCATACGAGATCATATTGGGCGTGGAACGATCAAATTGAAATATGTATCCACAAAAGATATGTTAGCCGACATCTTCACAAAAGCCCTCCCAAAAACCACATTCGAAATCTATCGGGAAAGACTTGGTATTCGACACTCTAGAGTCCTGTCGAGTGGGAGTGACTCAGTGCGTCATCAAGCTCATCATGTAACGCGTAATCGAATGGAGATTGATAATGTGGTTGGGTCATCGTCTCGTCATATTTCTAAGACCTACGACGGATGTTTCAGATGAAAAGGGTTAAATAGAGCCCCTATCCCTGAAGTTCAAACATCCTTCGTGTTTGAACTTCAGGTACGTATACTTACTTTCGATATGGCTCATTAAATAAATAATCCTTCGTGTTTGAACTTCAGGCGTGAATACATTATCATTGTCATTACCACTGCACGAATACAGCATGCTTCGTCAAAGTAGCGTGCTGCCATGTTGCCTGCCTTCGACGTGGCAATTGCCAACATGACAGAGCGGCCTCTGGTCAGACAAGGCAAAGGAATGGAATTATTAAAACACTATTGTCTATTGTGCAGAGACCTCCAAGAACGTTCCTTACCCTTAGAACCCGCCTTAACAAACATACTGATTATGTCATCCTGCGCCACATGCTCATGTTAAATACAATGCCTGACGATCTTCTTTCTGAACACATCACATAAGCATTGATCTAATTTACGTTCTTGCAACTGTGCCCGCTGTCAACCTAAGCTTTGATGGTGTTCTGATGTTCTTCAATGTTTCATAGGGGGGGATGACAGTGTGGGTATAGATGAAAAAAAAAATACAGTAGATACTAGACACACATGTCCTACATCACATCACCATCTGTCAAATCCGAAATTCGAGAACCACGGTACGTTCAAGGTGAACTGTCATGGTATGAAATCGAAATTCTTGAGAGTAGGTTGTACGTCAGATTGCAACTACTGTCACTCAAAAAACTTGAAGCAGGCTGAGAGCAAACTATTACTCTTGTCTCTCCGGACAGAAAAGGGTAATTATCATGGGTAAGTTTGCGACATAGACACATTGTTGGATAAAACATAAACTCTTGCTAGACCCCGCCAGTACGTCTCTTACATTACACCCAAGAACTCCCTGATCTGAGCACGACGTTGGTCTACTGTTGGCTCTCCTGTAAGTTGCGGGAGCTCGAGTGCGCCGGCTGTGATAATACAATCTGATTCTATATTCAAAGTGAGACTGTACAAAGGAATAGATTGAGGATGAGATCCTACCCAGTAGATTAAAGATATCTCTTTTCAAAATTGGCATTCCATCGACTACCTGGATCCCTGCTGGGTACCAGAGAGGAGAGTTGTATGGAATCTGACTATTGTGGAGTTGGATCGGGATATGCTTGACACTTCGAAGCATAAAGCCAAATTAATGAATCAGTCAGTCTTTTGCACAACAAGAGGCATGTCATATTGACCGTTTCTCAATAGCAACAATACGTGATGTACGCTCAATTTGAGCTTGAGCCTCTGCCGTCGTGACTTTCGCAAGCAATTTTGTGGCCACCTCATTTAACATGACGAGGTGGGCCTAAATGGGGAGAATAAATCAATCCATTCAAGCCAAGCTCTCAAATAAGAACCAGCAAGCCTGGAATGAAGTGCTTACCTGGATGCCGTCGAGGGTCGACAGTTGTTGTGGCTGAATCATGATTCAATGGATGGTGATATTCATTGCGAATTTTTGCTCTGTATATAAGTTCATTCAGCTATACGATTTGTTCCCACAGCGGCAAATATTTTAAGTGATCATGACACCCCTGGCAGGACGGTACGTGCTTCCTGATGGCACTTTAGGGGTTCTGTGCTGACAGGAACTGCCCTAAGAGAACTGACCGGACCGCAAGATCCGAATTGGGCCATCCAAATATGGTGCAGTGCTCGAGGCAAACCGAACAACCAGCCGACCGACCACCAACCAATCATACTGAATATCTCTATGCCATAAATTATGGACATATTAATATATTTACACTATCTAATACAGTTGTTGCAAGATAGATATCTTCGGGACTGGAATGACTCCACAAAATAGGAGCTGGACTGTGAAATTGTCAGGCTGGACTAGATGAGTAGTATGACGTACAGTTTGCGTATGTGATAACCCCCATCAAGGAGCACGTACCCGTCCTGCCAGGGGTCCGAAGGTTATGCAATCTGTCTGAATTGTGGGACCCGAGAAAATCGTGGGACTGCTGGTTTGCGAACCAGATGTAGGTACCTGTTGAAGGAAGAAGAAGAAATCTGTTTATTCCGCCGGCAAGCCGCAATACTAAGAGGCGGGGGTAAAGTAAGTACATAATGTACACTACTCTTATAGTGTGTAGTGGTGTCGGTCATGGTAGTTTGCATGTAATTTATTGTTGGGTATTGGAACTGTCCTCGCGGAGTTTGAGTGGCGTGATTGACGTGCGAGGGTACGTCTGTCTGGGAGAATCAAGGGGGTTGTGTCTGTTTGCTTCGGGTTAGTCTGGTTGGGGGGAAAACGGGTATCCCTATGGACGCACAGTCGCAGTGAGAACGGGCTCTGCTGACCCGGTTGGTTGATGGCACATTCAGGGAGGGTTATTTGACTGAAGCGGATAACGAAACGACTGGTTGGTCCATCACTCCCAAAATAGAACCGCCTACCATAGAACCGCCACCGCCCAACCGGACCCCCCACAAACCACTTCATACCTTTACACTTCCCCTTCTCTCGACCTCACATCATACTATCACCCTACTGATATCTCTAACGTAACACGGAACTTGCTTCCCACCATACCCCGCTTTAAGGATGTGCCGAACACTCGACGACAAGCCTGGGCAAGCAGTTCACGGAGTCCGATGAAACGTCAAGAAAAACGCAATACAACTCCATATGTCCACATCTCCGGTCAGAAACAGGAGATTCTCGAGACTGAAGGAGGCTAAACGTTAGACTCTAAGCGCTCAAGAAACAGACTGAAGGTATCATCGATTCTTCGCCCCCTCGACGACAAAGTTACGACGTCTGAACCTTTCGCTGGCGATGCTACTGTTGCATTCGACGACTCGGAGGACCTATTGCCAGGTCCACAATGTCTTACAACTCAAGATCGGGAACGTATCCCCGCCGAACTGTTCCGAATCAAGCAGCCAAGGACTTATAAGTATAAATTGGACGAACTTATTGCCTAGACTTGCGACCCCTCACTGGATTCCATCTCTAAGACTATTGGGAAGATTCCAGAGAGGGTCACTAGCTTGAAGATGAAGTGCAGGGCTGATGGCAGCTGTATGACGAGGACAAATGAAGTGCTTTGCTTGTTCCAAAACTTTAGTCCGTCTGCTTGTTATTTTTTTCTCTCATCATCTTACACCTCAAAAATACTTTCAAAAATTTTCGGTGGAGTGGTTGATGTCGGATGCATGCTGGATTGCAGTCTTCACACAGCGAGTTCTTTTTTTGGGGCATTGCATGGCTATACTTATTGATTCTCTCTCCAGTGCGCTTTCCTGTCCCCTGAGCATTGAGTTATAAGTCGCGTATCCATCCGGTTTGATCCTTTTCTGCTTCTGACGCGGTACAGCGGGGGAGACGTTCATCCTCCTGGGTGGTGATGCATTCCGGACCTGGAAGCAAACCTTCGTCAAATAAAACGGGCCCATTGCTATCGGAAGGTTCAGGGGTCCCATTGTAATCGTTGAGAGGTGTACAGGTGGCAGAGGATCGATAATGTCTTCAGCAATGCATCGATTTTGACCTTCAGTCCCGATATCTCCTGCTTCCTACCCATCAACTGTGCATACATACGTGATTGTCTTGAAGTTATTTCGACGTTTAATCGGGCTCGTGAATTGCTTGCCAATGCCAGCCGTCGGTGGCTGCGCATGTAGGTAGCTTGGGACTGACCATGTCGTGGTACTTGGAAAAAAAGGTTTTCGAGTTACATCATCGACTAATACGAATAAATGGGGTCGAGAGGTTGGTATGCCGGGGACCAGAGATCTGGAGGTTCTACTTTTGGAATGAGAAAAGCAGGACCTGCCAATGCAGTCATCACCTTGGGTGCCTTCCCGTCTACTCCACCTCCTAAAATATCATCGAGAAGCACGTACTGAGGTGGAGAGTAGGTTGTGTGTCAAATTGCAACGACCGTCAGTCAAAAAAAGTGTTGAAGCAGGCTGAGAGCAAATCACACTGGACTGACGTATGTACATAATAAGATCTAAATTTCTGCTCTAGACCCAGCCAGCGCATCTGTTACATTGCACCCAAGAACTGCCTGATCTGAGCACGACGTTGGTCTACTGTTGGCTCTCCTGTGAGTTGCGGAAGCTCTAGTGCGCCGGCTGTGATAATACAATCTGATTCTGGTATAAATATTCAAAGTAGGTGAGACTGTACAAAGGAATAGATCGAGGATGAGATTCTCACCCAATAAATTAAAGATATCTCTCTTCAAAATTGGCATTACTCCAACTACCTGAATCCCTGCTGGGTACCAGAGAGGAGAGTTGTATGAAATCTGACTATTGTGGATTTGTATCGGGATATGGCTGACTCTTTAAAGCATAAAAAAATTCAATGGTTGAAATCATGCGTGAGCATTGCACAATACGAGGTACGTCATACTGACCGTTTCTCGATAGCAGCAATGCGCGCTTCGAACGCTGCACGCTCAGTTTGAGCTTGAGCCTCTGCCGCCGCGACCGCCGCAAGCAATTTTGTGGCTACCTCATGAAACATAATGAGGCGGGCCTAAATGAGGGGGATAAGTAAATCATTCCATCCAAGCCAAGCTCTCAGATCAGGTACGAAGAACCAGCAAGCCTGGACTGAAGTGCTTACCTGGACGTCGTCGGGGGTCGACAGCTGTTGTGGTTGAAACATGGGCATTGTCAATGGTGATATTTTAGAATTTTTGACTCTGTATATAAGTAGACTGACCCATGAGGTTCGTCCCAGATTGGGAAACATATCAAGTAATGATCGATAAATCAACGGGACACGAGAGCTTGCAGAAGAACTTAGATCCCATGATGAGGCTGACATGAGCCCGTACTAAACTCGATTCTAATGAAACCTTCGATATACATAATCGGTAGGTAAGTGGCCCGGTGGATTGATCAGATCAACATACTACCTAGCAGATCCGACATTCAACATACGCCTGCTGGTTGGTTGAATTCCGACCTTGCCGCCTTTTCAGGGTAAGGTTATGGTAGATAGATACATAGTGAACACGACTTGTTACTACTCTAATCAAGCTGAGAAAACTCTCCATTTCTTGCCCTCGCAGGGCTCTTGCAAGGTACCTTGAATCTTCAATACCTGACGCCAGATGTCTGACGCCTCACTCCTGCTGAACTGGTCGAACACATCATCGGTCAAGGGCTTCTAAATGATCTTGAAGGTATCTGCCCATTGTGGGAGTGGTGTCAATTGTATGACTCCTGATTTGGAAAACCTTTCACCGAAGCTCCAAAATCTGCAGCCAAAAAACCGTGTATGTGAAGCTTGCTAAGTCCATCCATCAACAGCATAAAAACCTTGTGATGTCATACTTAGAAGTTAGAAGTGTACCTGATGATGATGTTCCGGTCCGGCTTGGCACAACAACCGTCGGCTGGACCCTGGCTTGAGAGGGCCAGTTCGGCTTGGCCCAAACCACGCCTTTTAGCAAGAATGTAGACAGAACTCACTGCTGGCACTGGAGAGTGTTTCCGCTGGAAAGAAACCTGTCATACCCTTTCCAAAGTGCCAATTTCTGACAGAAAAAGGCACTTTCCTTTGTTTAAAGACTTTTTCGTTCAGAAATCAGCACATTTGGAATGGTATAACAGGTTTCTTTTACCCTTTTTCCAATGGAAACACCTTCTAGTGCCAGCAGTGACTGAAACTGAATTTGATACAAGTAAAAACGCAAGTACATACCACGAGTAAATGGCTTCACCCATCCTCTCTATTAAGCTTGAGTACAGAAATCTCTTCCTCGAGCCCCAAGTCATTCTAAATCCTTTATCTAACAAACCTCAACATAGTGTTCCAAAGTAAGTCACATCTATACTCCTTAAAAGCTGTGGCCTTGACCGCCGGCTTTGGCTTTCCTGCATCATGAGCCGAGCTAAAGCCCTGACCAGGCCGCTTCCTCTGGCCTGGCTGGGTTATAGTGGCTAGAAGCCGGGCTCGGTATGTCACTATAGAGTTTCAAGTTTGACCACAAAGATGTTGTTCTTAATCCTCCTTGTCTGACACCTGCCGATGTTGGTCACTCTAATTCTTTGAGACAAATCAGCCGTTGAGTCGACTGGAAAAGATTTGAACCCAAGGTGTCAGGACTCCACGGGGTCGTAAGATGTCATCCATTAATTAGGTTGCTCATATGTAGGTCTTTGGTGGGTACGTCAAGTTCACATCGCGATTCACGGAGAAGCAGCTAATTTCGGCCTGTGAAATAATCCATCACCAACAGGATCATGTACTCAAGCCCACTGTTTTGCAGAATGATTCACTCGGCAGTGGCACTGTGATATGGACCAGGTAGGCAGGAATTGTAGCCCGACGTCGTTCATCGAGCTTACATGTTCTTGAGAAAAGAACTAAAATAACACAGAAGTAGAAGCCTAAGCCTTTTTCCATGAGCATGCGGGCCACCCGGAGAAGGAAATGGGATGGGGTGGGATGCAAACGCTTGAGGCAACAAAAGATACTTCTCTTCTATTGCAAAATGGATAAAAGGAATGCAATTTTGCAACATGCTCTATCATTGGAAGTTCCAGAAGTACTGCGTACGGGAAGAAGGATGAGTCTAAAAATGAGTCTAGGCATATCCTTCCTTTATTCTTACCCAAAATACCCTTTTTGCCCGTGATGAGCCCAGACTTGACATCCTTATTAGACCTTGATATCAAGTCACATCAGTCTCCCTGAGGTAGTAATTCAAGGGGCTATTCTCCGAGGCGAACAACTGTACTGCAGTCTACAGTGGTTGAAAACTGCCAATTGATCTCTAACTGACTTGAACAATAAAAGTCCCTTCCCTTGACTGAATCTTGGTAGCAACACCTACACTAATATGTTTCGCCTTCTCAGTTAGATAAGGGTTCAAGCTCAAGCTTTAAAGATGCAGCTCACAGCGAAGGTCTTGGTACACTTGTTCAAACCACCCTTGAGTAATTGCCAAAAAAAAATTAGAGCATGCCGACTTTCTGGATATGCCAAAGTCAATGCATATGGTTCTGCCAGTGTCATTTATGATAGCATGACAAGCTTGAACTCCCCCGTCATAAATTACAAGAAGAGCTGGAGTGAACATACAGATTCAAACTACCTGCGTGGACTTTTCAAAGTAAACAGACAGTTGGTCTGAGGGGCTCAGATAGGATGGGATGAAAAACGAGCTCGCATCAATCAAAAGACGATGTATGTATTACGTCCAAGTATTATGATTGAAAACCCACCGCCATTAGTTCTACCCTTTCCTTCAAGTTTCTCTTCTTCATACCTTGTGACCATGAATGTTCCTCTGTCTGTTACACTTTTTCTTTCTTGAGCTTACCCGACAGCACTCCCTATTATTCACGTTTCTTCGAGCAGGCTTTTCACACCACTGTTGTCTTTGCCCCCCTCCCCTTGCTCCCCTCCCCTTACTCATCTCATTGGGAGCGTGAAGCTGCTGACGTTCTGGTTTTAAGTGAGTATACAATATCTGCATGTTACCATTCCTTGTTAGAGTTAACCGATGTCCTGGAACGACTAGTAAACAGTTTCTACTCGCGGGTGACGGCAGTTCTAGAGTATCCAAATCAACGAGCTTCACAATCTCAAGCACTGCAAGCTGCCTTCATGTCGCTCGGAGACCCCCAATCATAGGTTGCGACTTTGGACTTCAGATTAGTCGGATTCAGTTCCTGATGGATGTTTTCGCCATGGTTGCGAATACTCTGTCATTGAAAATATCGTGTATCCGCATACCTTGGTGGAGCAACTTTGCTCAGCGATTCTTGGATACGGCTGGCTTCATCTTGACCGTTGAAGCTCGCCATTAAACCATCCGCTCGCTCATGCAGTGCCCATATCTTGTGCTCTCGTCTGGAAATCTCCGAGGTTGTTGTGGCGGCTGAATACTGAATGCCGAGTATGTGCCTGTTTTTGGTTGTTGTGTGTGCTGGATCTCTTGGTGGGATATTTGTCTAGGTGCACGTGAGCTGTGTGGGCTGTCACGGTGAGAATACATAAGTACCCCATGACATTTTCCACACCGCATCAACCGACTGACCAAAATTCGTGCGCCGCAGTATAAATAGACGGGTATCTCCAATCAAACCAACCACGCGTAGTTGAGGTTAATACTGTAAAGAACTACACTGATTCGCGATAACATAATTGAAGGGTCTCAACTCCGGCGGA